>JASCZW010005787.1:0-137358 GCA_034211315.2 Aedes japonicus | reverse complement strand
AGAGTCTGGCCGCTTTCAGGAGACGGAAAATCCAACCACAACCATGAGTCGCAAATCAACCGAGAAAATGTTAGATTCGTGTGTCGATCGTGTGAAAGCGAAGAGCAGTAGCGGTTGAGCTGCAGGTGCATTCGCAACGAAGAAATTCATCAAACAGGTTTTGTTCGTCTCCAAGTAGCGTTAGATAACAGAGAATTTGATGTCTGGAGCTCAATGGCTGTCGCCGACCCGCCACAAGCTCAGTCTTTTCAATAGCTATCTTCTTCCCTCGGATTGAAGAACATCGGTGTTATTGCCAAAAAGCCCATTGGATGAAGTGACACGTAAGGTTTGGTTTGTGTGTGGAAAAACTGCTCTGTGGGACTCTGAAATAAAACTCGTTTTTAAGACAGCGAAAACCAGTGCATTAACATCTTACCTTGCAATAGTTGTAATCGTCTGCGAATTGCCACCTGTGGATAATCCACAACCCAGAATCAATTTCAAAGTCATCAAGTCCCGATAACTACAAGCGGTAGCTCCGGACACCAAGTCCTGAATTTTTCGATGAATCGTAGCTCAATCGAAACGCAACCTCCCTCGATGTCAACTTGTCCGTCATCTTCCTCTCCTGCTCCAGTCCCACGGGTCCGATTTCAATAGTTTCCGCTTCCTGGGTGCCTCCATTCGATGTTCTTTCTTAGTTCCTTTAGCTGTTAACTCCGTGACGTGAAGCCCGCTCGCGCTGGTCATACTATCCCGTGTTTGTGCTCTCACCAGACCACAATCCTGGAACCGAATCTTGAAATTGACGTCTCAGCTTGGTAATTTCGTAGAATCGCTGCTCCTCGAGTCCACGTCTGCGGCATCAACTTTTGGAATTTTCCCGGTGCTCATCCCTTCTGTATTCGAAGCGATTTTGCTTCAGCTCCAACCATTCCTTGTAGGCATTCAGAAGCGTAACTGGATCGCCATGATCCGATTCAAATGATTTGCGAGCTCGCTGCGGAAGAGAATTGTTATTAGATTTCTGCCCCAAGTCATCCTATCATCTATTTGGCAATCTCGAATCATTAAGATGGTAATAGCCCAACATTTTGACGTAGGAGTACGTCTTTGTTTCTATACTGGGGTACAATTTAAAGTAAAACCTATTGGTTCCATCACGAATAACGGCCAGGTTTTGAGCTTTAATGTCTCAGCCGTTTCTCCAAACTTTTCAAAATGTTTGCCCTAATCGATTGGAAATATTTACACGCGTCGTTTCCAATCACAGACTTCAAATTTAAGTGAGGAGATCTCATATTCAGCGAACGATCTAAAAGTGGCGCACCTTCGTAAAATGCTTCATTATCATTCACAAACAAGCGAACGTCAAGTTCAGACGCGCTTACCCCAGGTGTTTTTCGAGTGTTTATAATCGATTGGGGCCCTGAGCGTCTCCCACAGCGACGGACGGTAGACCAACGGTTCCAGAATGAATGGGTGGTGTAGGCGTCGGGCAGCTGCAGATTCTTTCAATGCAAAGCAGCTGATGCTGAACAGAGTACTCTGTCCAGTCAATGCAGGACCTCGTCGGCAACATCGAAAGTACCACGACGGAAGCAAATGGCACAAAATATGTGCTCCGTGTACGTGATGCTATGCAAGTGCGAAAACTTATTAACATGAAGACACTGTTCGACGGCATAGCGATGAAAGTAGAGCGACATTCTATCCCCAACAAACGGCGTTGCGTAATCTCCTGCCGTGAAGTACAACACAAGAGCGAAGACGAGCTACGAAGGATGGAGTTGTAGCAGTCAAGCGGATTACCCGGATGCAAGACGTATACGATGCATATGCCGATGAACGGAACAACGATACCAGAGCTCGTGAAGATCGGTCCACTGCGAATCAAGACCAGGATTTACATTCTGATCCAATGATTTGCTACAAGTGCTACGCCTACGGATATTCGAAATAGCGCTGCAAAGGATTTTCATCTTTTTCCATGTCAACCTGGACGTGTTCATTATTCCACTCTGCCTATTTTAATGGGTTATGGGCCCAGGACAGTAAGAAAGTTAAGTTATCTTTCAAGATCCGAAAACGATATCAAGATGTCTGAAGAGAAGCTCTGGCTGTTTAACGGCAGCAATTTCGGGAATTGGAAATTCCGGATTGAAGTCCTGATGGAAGACCGGAACTTGCTTGGCTGTTTGACGAAGGCTATCGACGAGGAAGAGTATGCGAGGATCTGGCGACAGATACTGCGGAAATCCGTGCACAAAAGAAGAAGCAACTCGAAGAACGATGGGCGCTTGGACAGAAAATGTAAGAACCTGCTGATTCATCGGATTTCCCTGAGACCAGCTAGTAGTATGTCAACGACAAGAAGACGGCCAAAGATGTCTGGGACGCCCTGAAAAATGCTTTCCGAGCGCATTGGGATTGCAGGCTTAACATATTGAAGAAGCAATTCCAGAGCCAAAGCTGGCTTAAGGCGGAGACGTGAAGGCTTTCTTGCTTCGCTTTGAGAAGATTCTGCGAGAATTAAGGGCGGCGGAAGTCAACATGCAGGAAGAAGATGTGGTGTGTCGGCTTTTGCTGGCGCGCTGCCCAATCTACAAAGCGTTCTGACTAACGTGCCGTGTGCGGTCAGGCACTGCTATCGCCGAGTATGCAGGATCCGTGAAGGTGAACATGTTGGTCCGGCAAGACGAGGTTCCCAGCTGTAGTGAAGGATGTTCTCTACGTACCTACGGCTGGAATGCAACTTGTTCTCGGTGCGACGCGTTGAAGACAACGGGATGGCAGCAAAGTTCTCAAACGGAACAGTGACCATAATGAAGGATGATCGTATAGTTGCTACGAGGTAGGCGAGCTGGTCAACTGTACAGGATCGGACATCGAGCTGCGTAATGTGTCTGACCACAGCGTCTGGTGGTTCGTGCGTAGCAGGATGCGATGGCTTCAAAGAAGGACGTTATCGATTTGTGGCATCGGAGATTCGGCTACTTGGGAACGGCGAGTATGAAAACTCTATGGAAGCATGGAATGGTGACAAACGACGACAAAGATCTCCGATTGGCCTGAGCAATGCATTTGTGAAGTGTGCCCGCAAAGGAAGCAAACCAGACAGCCGTTCAACGACGTTGAGAGCGACGTGCGTCGCGCCAACTGGAAATCATCCATTCCGGACGTGTGTGGTCCGTTTCACCAAGAACGTGGGACGATGTAAGCGTTTCTTTGTTACGTTCGTTGACGACTTTAGCTCACTTCACGGTCGTATATCTTCTGGAGTCCACGAAGTGCAATCCAAGTTTGAGGAGTACTGTGCTCGAGTGACGGCGTTTTTCGGTACTCGAGTGTCCCGGCTGAGATGCGACAACGGAGGAGAGTATACTGGAAAATCGTTCCGAAAGTTCTGCCGTACTCAAGGTATCAGCGTGGAAGCAACCGTCTCGTACAGTCCACAGCAGAATGGAATAGCGGAACGAATGAACCGCACACTATTGGAGAAGTCGCGGTCGATGGTGCACGGTGCAGGGCCGAGGAAACCATGTGGGGTGAAGCGATTCTGACTGCTGCGTACGTGAGCAACCAGAGTCCAACATTAGCCCTAAAAGAGAGAAGACACCGTATGAGGTATGGTATGGCAGAAAACCCAACATCGATAAAATGCGAGTCTTCGGTTCTGTGGCATACACTTGCGGTGCCAAAAGAAAAACGAGGAAAGTTGGACCCAAAATCGGAGAAAAACGTTATGGTAGGCTACACTACAAACGGTTATCGAGTCTGGGATCCACGCAAGCGGAAGATTTCTATTGCGAGAGATGTGGTATTCGACGAGAAACTAGATGGTGCTGGCTCCACTGAGAACCGTGCCGAACCGGTGCTGTATAGGGACGAAGAGGCAGAAGATCCTGAAGATCAACCGGAACTAATCGCTATCAAACCAGTAATGGAGCAACCATCAAACCCGATCGATGACCAGCCTGAGGAGGCAGAGACAGACGAGAGAGAAGATTACCTGACATCCGAAGAAGACGATGCTGATACCGCGCTCCCTTCACCAACTAGAACGTGTCAACTACCCAGCAGAAGTGATCACGAGGCGAAGCGAACGGGAGCGCAAATTTCCCGGTAAGTTGCTTGACTTTATTACCGGTTTACGAGCATCTACTGCTGCTGAATGTACTACAGGAAATTCCGAAGACCGTGACGATTCGGCGCTAGGCTATGCGTTGAATGCTGAAACGTTCGTGGAGAACTTGCCGACCACGATTGATGGATTGCGACGACGAAGTAACTGGCAGCAATGGAAGGATGCCATCACCAGCGAGATGACGTCACTACGGGAAGAACGAAACCTGGGAACTCGTTCCGAAACCGCAAGGCAAGAACATCGTCAACTGCAAATGGGTGTTCAAAATCAAGAGAGATGAAGCCTGAAACGTCGACCGGTACAAAGTCCACCGGGTCGCCAAGGGCAACTCTCAACGCAAGGGCTATGACTACGACGAAACTTATGCACCAGTAGCGAAGGGGACCACGGTACGTGTGCTGTTGGCAGTGGCGAACCAAATGCAGTACCACATGTACCAGATGGACGTCAAGACCGCATTTTTGAATGGACAGCTGAAGGAGGAAATATTCATGCGACAACCCGAAGGATTCGAGCGAGGTGACCCTGGGCTCGTCTGTCGTTTGAAGAAATCGCTTTATGGACTGAAGCAGGCCCCACGGAGCTGGAATTCGGAGTTCCATAACTTTGTCCTTGAGTTAGGCATTCAACGTTCCAACCTGGATAGCTGTCTCTACTGGTGGAGAGAAGGGGAGAATGTTATCTATCTCCTATTGTACGTTGACGACATAATTTTGGTATCGAACCGCCTGGATATCGTCGCTGAAATAAAGAAAAGGCTATCAGCAAGATTTACTAATGTCGGTGAGTTGAAGATGTTCCTGGGACTCAAGATCGATCGAGATCAAGCAAAGGGGACAATGAAGATCAGTCAAAATAAATACGTAGATGATCTGCTGCGCCGTTTTGGTATGACGGACTGCAAGCCTGCACCGACGCCGCTGGAACCAAACCTCAAGCTAGAGCGACGCAAGAGTGAACCTGTGACCTCCGAACCGTACCGTGAGTTGATAGGGTGTTTGACGTACCTGGCGCTTTCATCAAGGCCAGATATTAGCGCTGCTGTTAATTTCTTCAGTAAGTACCAATCTGCACCCACAACCGAGCACTGGAGTCATCTGAAGCGCAAACTACGGGTTGATTTTCCGGAGGAATGAAGAATCGGCGCCACTGGAAGGATATGCTGACGCTGACTGGGGTAACGACCCGAACGACCGCCGATCAATCTCGGGTAACGTATTTCAAGTGTTCGCTTCAACAGTTTCCTGGATGACCCGCAAGCAGAGTACCGTCGCACTATCTTCAACTGAAGCTGAATATGTTTCTCTCAGCCATGCTGTTTGTGAAGCAATCTGGCTAAGAAACCTCATTGTCGAGCTCGAATCAAGCTGGAACATCCTGTAGGTCTCCATGAAGATAACCAGTCGTGTATCTGTATCGCTCAAGAACCACGCGACCAAAAGAGTAAGAAACACGTGGATATTCGCTACAATTTCATTCGGGAGAAGCTGCAAGATCGGTACATTCAAGATCCAGTACAATCCGACAAGTGACCAGTTAGCAGACCTGTTCACTAAAGGGCTGGCTAGTGGACCTTTCGAGACACTAAGAACCAAACTAGATTATTCGGTTGAGTAGGGGTGTTGGATAGCAACCGACCAATGCTGTATAGCAACTATCTGTTAACAAAACGTAATAGTCTTAGAGTTGAATTCAATAAAGATTTTTCATATCTTCCATGCCAACACTTAACAAACCTTGACGTGTTCATTATTCCACTCTGCCTATTTAATAGAAAGTTTATAGGTTAAATGAGAACAAAAGCAGACAAACAATCAGGCTCCAGATCAACAATCATATCACAGACGACCCCTCCACTATTTCCGAACATTTCTCTAAGTCCTCATCTTCCTCGAATTATTCTGACCATGTTCTTTCGCAAAAATCCTCTTAAGAAGCATCCCCTCCCTGTTTTGATACTGTCACGGATCTAGAGTTTAACCTTGATTTTTCATTTGATGAGTTAGAGTGGGCTCTGCACAAAGTACATGGTTCATTTGCAGGCCCAGACGAAGATGGGTACCCTCTTCTCAAGAATCTTCCCCTCATAGGAAAAACCACTCTTCTATCACTGCTCAATAGCATTTGGAATAATGGCGAAATACCTGAATCCTGGAAGAAAGGTCTTATCATTCCGCTGACCAAGCCCGACAAAGATAGAAGTAGTGCCGACAGTTTCCGGTCCATCACCCTTCTTAACTGATAGATAAGGTTCCTGAGAAGATAGTCAACCGACGACTTATGACTCTAATGGAATCTGAAAATCTCGACAATCGACAGTTTGCTTTCCACCCGCATAAATTCACAGACGATTACCTCACTGAGCTTGAGGATATAATTGACGCTCACCTGGTAAGGGGAATGCATGGTGACGCTGTATCTCTCGATCTGTCTAAAGCATACGACCGTGCGTGGCGATTTCCCATACTCAAGTCCCTTGAAGAATGGGGAATCAAAGGTCGCATGGGTCACTGTGTACAAAGCTTTCTCAAAGACCGGAGATTCAGGATCAACATTGGCAATAACCGATCTGAGTTGAGATGTCAGGAAAATAGTATTCCTCAAGGCTCAGTGATAGTCCCACCATGTTCCTTATTTGCATGCAATCCCTATTCAAAAATATGCCTCCCAATGTTTTCATCCTAGTTTACGCCGACGACATAACCATCCTCACCTTCCATAGCTTCAAATCTCTAGGTCGTAAAAGAATGCAATCAACTACGATCGATGGTAGCGTCATCCGAAAATTTCGGGAAAAATTGGCTAAATTCGCTAGCGCGAGTCAAACCTGTCAACACTTACGAAGTATGTTTTTAAAGGCACAACATGTTACAATCAATCATGCCTTACTCGATTTAGAACCTCAACAAACATCTAAATCATAATCAAAATCATATTTCACCCTACAACCACAGCTTACCTCACATTCTGGCTCCCGATAGGCACGGTTAGTAAACGGCGACTGAACACTGAGCGTCGCAGCTAGAGTCAGCACCGGTTGCAATTGTTGAAATACGCATCCCATTAGCAGCATCTTTCCGATGCCAATATCTACTGGTATTTTCGCCAAAGCTTTTCCCAATGGAGTCAGTTTTTCATCCGCGGTTAGTGCCTCCTGTCGAAGAAAATAGAAAAAATCATCAAAATCGTTACAGAGCCACTACACTCTCTTCCACTTACATGATGCTTCAAATTTACGATGGCATTTTCGATATTCTCCGCCGGTGGCGGTTCGACGAACGGGAACATTCGAGCATTCGGGAGTCCCATCGAAATCATCTGCAGCAACAGCGATTCCAACGGTACCTTCAATATCTCGGCCGTAGTGTAGGATTCAAAATCATAGAACTGCTTCTCCGCATACAATCGATAGCAAATGCCGGGACCCGTACGACCAGCTCTGCCTTTGCGCTGCTCTGCCGAGGCCTTGGAAATCCAAAACTCTTTCAGCCTCTGCATTTTCGTGGTAGCATCGTAGCTCATTTCCTTCACCTTACCCGAATCAATGACGAACCGTATTCCATCGATGGTTACCGAAGTTTCGGCGATGTTGGTCGAAACGATACACTTTCGCATCCCATCCGGGGCGTAGTCGAACACTTTGTCCTGTTCGGCGATCGAAAGGGTACTATGCAACGGAAGGATGATCCAGTTTTTGTTCTTTTCGGTGTATTCTTTGGCAGCATCTACTATCGACGTTATTTCGTTTAGACCACTGAGGAAGACCAAAACGTCACCCTTTTCCGTAGGTGGATACTTTTGATCGATTAACTGCAATATCTGAATGTATGGTTCCGGACTGATGCGGTCACTCGTCTTTTGTTTGTTCTTACCACTGCTGGGGGTAGGAACATCCTGTATTTGTGGCATGTAATGCAGCTTAATAGGAAACAGCCGTCCAGGAACCTCGATGATCTGAGCTTTTTCTTCAGCGAAATAGTCACCGAAGAGTTTGATGTTGATAGTAGCCGACATCAAGACTAGCTTAATGTCTGGTCTACCTCTTATCAAGCATTTCGTAATTCCAAGCAAGAAATCTCCATGAAGATGTCTTTCATGAACTTCGTCCAAAATTATGACCGAATACTGAGAGAGATTTTCTTCCGTGGAAAGTTGCCGCAATAGCAAACCTTCCGTTATGAACAGTATATTCGTTTGAGAGCTTTTACTCCTTTCGAACCGAATTTGATATCCGACTTGTGTTCCATATTCGCACAACATTTCGTGGGCAACACGCTTGGAAAGTGATATGCACGCGATTCGTCGAGGCTGAGTACACGCAATCTTATCGAAGCCGGCGTGAAACAAATACTGCGGTACCTGGGTAGACTTCCCGCAACCCGTATCGCCTGCTAGAATAACGATCGATTCGTTTTTCACAGCTGCAACGATTTCATCACGATGCTTGGCTACCGGTAGATTAGCCTGAGCAGTTCGAAGCTTACGTAATTTGTTGAAGCGTTCTTTCTGCCTGAAATCCAAATAATGCACTACAATTTGTAGAAACTGCTTCAACTTCAGCTCAGTTATCTTTCCGCTTTGGTCGTAGTGCTGCAGTCGACTTTGCAACTCTTCAAATGGCACGGAAATTCTCAATGACGAGCAGAACACCTTATTGTAATTATTTGGATCTGGATCTATATCCCCCCGCGGCGCAGTTGGATCCGGTGGTTCCGAAAGAATACATTGTCCCGATCGCTTCAACAGGGTTTCGTACTTATTCAGAAATAACCAAAAATCATTCGGGTCAGTCACTAGTTGGTCTCGACTGCAGTAACCAAGCAGGACTCGATTGAGAGAACTTTTGTGATCCAGAAAGGAAAAGTTGATCAAATTGGTTTCCTCCTGGGTTCGCTGAGGTGAAGTAGAATTCGAGCGATGACGGCTTCTTGGAACCGGCGATTCGGGTTTGATGGAATGCTGCGTTGAATAACTAGTGCCCGGACTATAAAGGTCGACCTTTACTGGTTTGTGCTCAGAGGAGACATTCTCTCGCTTCAAGTTGCTACAATCAGGCTTAGTATCATATTGACTGAAATGGGACCGTTTCGGACTGCGTGAGCGAGATCTTCTGCGTCGCTTGGGTGACCGAGATTGTGAATAGCTTTCATGATGTTCGTCGTCTCGATAACGAGAAGAGCGAGCCTGCCGCTCATAATCTCTACGTGAATACTGATCGCGATGGCTCATGTTCTGTATTGGAAATAATCAGAAAATAAAATGGACAGATTATGAAATATTTCTCACAGCTCGGTTAGCCTTTCTTAATGGGAAACTCCTCCAGGGAGTCCTTTTACATATGATTTAAAGGTTAAAAGCTTTAAATCATATGTAACAAGCTTTAAATCATATGTAAAAAAGCTGAAATTGCTAGCCAATGGAGCAAACAATTCTTTAAATTTTACGAGGCAAGTCCTAATGGTATTTGTGGTTTGTACTCAGAAAACATCGAAGTGATAGGGACTTGATCCCGTATGTCCTCAACTCTTAAATGCATACTGTTGCCATTTGACTTCCTCCAGAGGTTGTAGGAATACTTAACATTAGATTACGGACAATACACTAGAACGGTTTCAAGCAACAGCCAGGGATAAGGTGCGACTCAAATCTCTTTGAGTGCAGCACATGTGATACGAGACAGCACATTAAATTTCAAAGAGACGTGAAAGTGCAGTCTGTACTCCCGTGCACCCTTGTTGTGCCGTGCGCTCAAAGCCGCACATCTCATTTTGAATTTGCTCACGTCTCTTTGGGTGCTACGATTGCACTCTCCCTTGTCGTCCTGTGCAAACACAAGTGCACAAAACAGACACGGCAGCAGGCCCGACTAGTTTGTGAATAAGGATTTTTATAAAATTTTCCCTCTATGAACCCATACTATGCCTTTTGTTACTAACATCAAAACTTTTCATTTTGCTACCATTTGCCAAAGCATGAGCCAAAGCACAGAGTAAAGCACTGAGTAGAGCACTGTGTGCATTACTCTTTGTCTCTGAAAGAGTAGTGCATGTGCGGCTACCTGTCTCTCGTGCTGCTACGAAATCTCTCGCACTTTCGTTTTGTGCGCTCTTCTAAAAAAGGAGACGCACACTTGAAATTGGGTGAAGCACTTGTCTATTTTGCACTACTCTGTGTTTTTCGACAATCCCTGGCAACAGCACGAAAGAATATCACTGTGAACTATGAACAGTTTAAATAAAAAATATATCAATCGAGGTTTTCCCTTTCCGGGTCCTCAAAAACGGATAACAAATGGTTCAAATTGTCTTCTTCTTTTTATTTCATTAATTTTCATTTCATGTTTAATATAACAATAGTCACATCCCCTATATTAGTTATGATGTGTATAAACTAGATGATACCATTATTACTATACACCAACGCGGTCCTACGTGCACCTCTAGGTTACATTTATTATATAACCCACCTCTAAATCTTTTTTTTAAAGGTTTTATTAAAGTTACAGTCTACTTGATTTTTCGTCCCTGATTATCCAAAAAAAAAAACAGTAATTTTTCCATTGCCCAGCCCACAAGCAAATGGAAAAGGTCGTTTCTTTCGCGATCCGAAGTTTTCGAAGTTTTTGCAGTGCGTTTAATTGGAAGTCAGTTTTTTTTTCTTTTCGGTATAAATACCACCGCAGTTGTGGATCGAATTTTTAAAGTTGGGAATTCAAAATCATACGTACAAAAAGTGAAGCATAGGCAAGGACTGAAGGCATACAAAGCGAAAAAGGTGCCCAATCGAGATGACAAGCAAAATTCTCTGCAAAAAGTCGTGCTAAGGAGCTTTACATCAATTTTTGGCAAACATTTTTCCTGTATCGTAATGGACGACGCAACATAAGTACTCGAAGACTTTAAACAGCTTCCGGGTCTGGCTTTTTAAGCCGCAATGCAAAAGAACGCCGTTGCCGAGCGTTTCCGGACAAAGAAGGAGTCCCAATTCCCGAAGAAATTTATTGATTTGGCAGGCCATACACTATCAGTCATAAGTACGGACTCGCTTGGAAAAGTATTGCAACACTTAGTTGAATATTGCATCACCTCGAGACCCTTAATATTTGCAAAAGTGCAGTCTTCAGCAAAGTTGTTCGTGGAATTTTAAGAACTTTTCGCAAATCACCGGTCAAGAACGACGACCTCCTTCAAAAATACGTCCAGCAGGGGTTTGGAAAAGAGATGCCGTTGGTTATCGACGTCAAAACACGATGGAATAGCTTGTTTGACATGCTTAAGAGATTCTACGTCGTCAGGAACGCGGTACAGAAAGCGATGATCGATCTGAAAGTAAAGCTGAACATGACCGATAATGAAATTGATTTCGTTCGGGAAATCATAAACGCTCTTGAACTCATCAATGCTGCTGTTGAACAACTGTGCCGGAAAGATTACTCGTTGTACGAAGCGGATGTGGCATTACACTTTATGCTCGAACAACTTTCTTGTCAGGAGACCGCTATCGTCAACGAGCTTTTCGAAGCGCTCAAGCAGCGAGTTGCAGAAAGACGCTTTGAATACGCTGACCTTTTCGCGTTTTTGAAGAACACTGCAGTTAAAACGTCAATCAGCAATGATTTTGGCGTATTTTTCAAAACGTCGAAGACTACTTTGATTAAACAAGCTGCCGAGATACTCAAACGACTGAACGGTGTTGAAACAGATGAACCAATGGATTCGACCGTAGCTCCAACTGCTGATGGAGTAGATGCTGGTGAATACGAGGCTTTGACGATGAAACAGAAATTTAAACGGAAGATGCAGCAGTCAACGGTAAGCGAGAGTGTTCCTGTAAGTTCGATTACTGAACCAGGATTCGTAAAGATTGTAAGACAAGAGTTCACTTACTATGACTCAGAAAACCTGAAAGGAAAATACTTGTCAATGCTTCATGATTCACTAGCAACAGTTCGCCCTACTTCTGTAGACTCAGAAAGAGCGTTCTCTGTTTCTGGAAGCTTCGCTATTAAAATACGCTCCCGTATGTCTGACGAAACATTGAATATGCTGTGTGTTTTGAAAGCATATTTCAAGGATAAGGACAAGCCCCAAGACAAGTGTTGAATACATACAAAGCAATAAATAAAGTTTGAATCGTTACCATCAAATGCTGACTTTTTATTGATTTTAATGATTTCCGAACAAAAAATCTTCCAGTACCGGTATTTTCCCGGTACTCCCGGAACTGAGGGGTTCAGTACCGTAGTACCGGGACTCGCCGTACAGGTTTTCGACGTTCTGTTTATCCCAAAGATTGGATCTTGGGAAACATCCAGCCAAGCCCTGCAAAACACTTCGTTGTCTTGTTGCGACCAATTCCTTCCACGGGGTTTCGATACACTCATTTTTTCACAACATATCACAATAAACGTGAAACTAGCAAATAACACTTTAAAAAGTAATCGGAAACACACAAATTGAAATGAAACTCTTCCAGATGAAGATGAACGCTTCAACTTGTTTTGCTTATTTTTCTTCAAATAGCAACGCTCGGCTCGGTTGGATCGGGTTGTCAAATTTACGAACCGGCTGCTCACCGAGCGAGCAAGTTGTCATTTTCCAACCCGGTTACCAACAACCGGTGCGGTGTCGAGTTGTCAAACAGGGTAACAATTTACCGATATTACCGTATTGGTGCGGTTGGTCAGATTGCGATAACCAAACCACAAACATCGATGATATTTTGAAGAATATTTCTCTCTTTATTTCCAGGGTGGCCACACAATCTTGATATAAAAATTCCCGCATTTTTCCCGAATTTTTCCCGCAAATTTTGCCTTCTCGACTGTTAAGATGCGTTGATACAAATTACTCGTAGCTAAATCTCTGTGGTCCCAAACTTTTTCCAGTTTGATTTACCACCAGATACTTTCCATTTATTCAAAATATGCCTTTTTGTGCGACAGGATGAGCCATTTTTCAACAAATGTTTTCAAATTTGGTAGCTCCTTCTTGGTTCTAGCCAAAATTTGTCCAAACTATTTTCTTTTCTCTGGAATCCGGCAAACAACGTCAGATGGCATTGAACACATCTGCCCAAATGCTTCTTTCACCATGTGTACACCCTTACAAACGCAATTCGCCAAACTTCAAACACATTCGCCACCACATGAGAGATAAGTTCATTTCTGGCCTCACCTGTTACAGCCGTGTAGCCAGATCTTCTCAGGGCATCTTCAACGGTGGTTCGAATCGTTCTTCTTTTTCTTTAGCATTTCAAGCTTATTGCTTTCACAATTAGCTTATTCTTTGCTCTCAACTTATTGTTCTAGGTGCACTTCCACAGTTATTAATTGAGAGCTTTCGATGCCAGGTACCATTTTTGCATTGGTATGATTGTGTGGCAAGTACAATCATACGCTATGCCCAGGGAGTCGAGAATTTTTTCTTGACGGAAGATTCCAAGACCAGACCGGGAATCGAACCCAGCCACCTCCAGCATGGTATTGCTTTGTAGCTGCGCCTTTACTGACTGAGCTAAGGGCCCTTCGAATCGTGGTTTGGATTTATTTGTTTAGACCAAACGCAAAAACATCGCTGCATCGCTGGTGTTTGTAAATTTTGTTTTATACCGGATCTATTTTGCATCATTTCAGAACTTATATAAGCTTCTAATAGTACGTTCGCACTACTGCTTTTATTACGTGATATAGAGTATCTTGATATCAGCAACTATACATCTAGTTTTCACTGGAAATAATGTACATGTCATTTGATATCAAGATACTCTATATCACGTAATATAAGCTGTAGTGTGAACGTACTATAAGTTTCTAACTGAACGCACTCTTTAAAAACTTGATTTAATGAACTTCGGAATATCTATGAAGATTGGGTGAAAATATCTATAATGAACATGCCAGAAGTTGATTAAACTTCTCGGCTGTTGAATAAAATAATTGGAAGTTTACAGATAACCATGAAGTTTGCTCGCTGTCTTTCGAGAAGAGAAATGGAGGAACTTTAGAGAAGTTCATTGAATTGCCGAAAAATTATTAACGTTTCTGGAAACTTGGATGAACTTCCTAAAATTTTGCTGATCATCCATGGAAAAACTTTCTGGAAACGACGGGAACTTTTTTTTTTTTTTTTTTTGGGGCGTAGAATCACTGCGTCCACTGAGTTGAACTTTTGTGATATACCCCTGTTTACTATACTAATTCGCATCTTTAAGCTAGATCACCATTTGTCAAGTGACCAGCCTAAGACGCGTCTCCCAGTCAGGCAAAATTGAGTTTATAAAACCCTCCACCTTCCCAGGAATTGCAGTCCAAATTTCTTTAGGTTGCATATAGCCACTGTACAGAAATTTAAGTCTGCTCTTGTACACAGCATCGGGAACTTAGAAAATCAGATTTCGCTTCCCAGAAGTTGTTTTAACTTACAGCAGGTACATATTCTGTAATAAAAAGCAGAATATCACACATATTTAAATAACTTACGAGAAATCGAAAAAAAAAATCTGAAGAAGTTTAAGTTTTAAACTTACCCTGAACTTTTGGGATGTTGGAAAAATTCTCGACCATCTGGAAAGATCCCTGAAGTTCTGGGAAGCTCCCCAAACTTGGCAAAATCCTGTGAATGTTTCCTAAACTTTTCGAATGTTAAAAAAATCCAGTTTCCTGTTTATCTGGGACGTTTTCTGAAATTCTGGAAAGTTCCCCGATCTTGGGGGAAGTTTTCTGAAATTCTTGGAAGATCGCAGGACTACTGAGAAATATCCTAAATTGCTGAATCCCTTGAGCATCTGGTAGTTTTTTCGAGCTTTTGGAAAGTTCCCTGAATTTCTGGGACATTCTCTGAATTTTTGGGACGTTCTCTGAACGTCTGAGATGTTTGCTGACCTTTTCCTGATCTTTGGAGGAGTTCCATGATCTTTGTGAGCATTTCCTGAAGTTCTGAGAAGTTTTTTGAATTCATGAGAAACCCTGAATTTCAAGGAAGTTTCTTGAACTCCTACATGTTCGCTGACTTCTAAGAAGTTCTGTATATGTCTAGCAAGTTACATGAAATGCTAAGAAGTTCACTAAACCTCTAGGAAGATCCGCAAACTGTTGAAAAGCTTCATGAATTTCTTGGCTGTTCTCTATTGGAAGTTCTCTAATTTTCTGGAAAGTTCCTTGAATTTTTGAGAAGTTCCCTGAACATCTTGAGTAGTTCTATGAACTTCTGAAAAATACCCAAAATAATCTGATAAGTTTTCTGAACTTCTGGAAGCCCCATGAATTTCTGGATAGTTACCTGAACTTCTGTGAAGGACCCTTTACTTTTGGAAACTTCCCTGAACTCGTGGTAAGCTCCTTGAATTTGTGGACAATTCCCTGAAATCTGAATTTCAGGAAAGTGGTCTGAATTTCTAGGAAGAACCCTTAATTTCTGGAAAGTTCCCTGATTTTATGGTATGTTCCTTTGATATCAGAGAGAATAGCAAAACCTCAGGAAAGTCTAAGTCAAATCTAAAAAGTAAACCGAGCTTCTGATAAGTTCCCTGAGTTTCTAAGTGCACTGAATTTACAAGATTTCTTTCGAACTTTTGGGAGCCAATTTTTGTTTATCAGTTTCTCAGCCTTATCCGATATTGGGGGCGTAAATACTGCGGGCCGTAAGTTTTAAGGACAGATTTGCAAAAGTTCCTCAGGGTCACAAACCCCCAAGTTTTCAACGAGTGAACTAGCTGAGGACATACGCCAACATCCGTTAAGCTGTAGTGCACCTATGTAACACTAAGGCCAACATATCCAGCTGCATCGCAACAGCTGGAAAAAGTCATCAGTTGACTGAAGTTGTCGCATAATGTCTAGGATCATATGCCTTGGCATGTTGAAACGTCACAGAAAGTGCTTCTTGTCATAGGTTGGCGTGGCTCTATCTATCACTATCAGCACTATATCAGCACTATATCAGCACTAATATAGTTTAAATGAGATGCATGCATTCACACACTCACCACCACTCAAACCAATCTATGGTAAAAAGTTTGCGAAAAATCCTCGGTCTCTGAAAAAACAAAACTTCTGATCACTGGATATTGTAAGATTGACAAGATGATAGGTGTTGGTGGGTTTAACAACAAGAAATACTACACCGGTGCGGGGAACGCAAAGTTGGTCTGCTTTAGCTGTTTTTTTTTTAAAGTTTGCTGATGCAAATCAACTATAAAGATGTTAAAATAGACCACCGCTGAAGATGCTCTAAGCAGTACGTTTTGAACAGTAATTCCCGCATTTTTCCCGCATTTCCCGATTTTCCCGAGTCTGTAGCCACCCTGTATTTCATCATCTGATGAGATTTTCAGAATAAGTTTGGTAAAAATCGTATGAGATTTTTCATTTAAGGTATTTTTTCCCGATCTTTTTTCTCACTATCGCAAACTAACGTCGCTACTTCGAATGTGTATATCTCGATGAACATGAACATCGAATCGAGCTCTATCAGATTGCCCACAGCAAGTAAGCGCATACAAACTGATGTGATGAAATATTGAATATCTAGTACAGCTTCGGAGTAATATAAATCCTAAATTTTGATGTAAAGGTTGCCTTCGAGAATGTTTCAGCGTAAGCCTTTAAAATGCCATTTACCAGCACGTACGGGTGTGAACATTTATTAATAGTTATGTATGTGCAAGTTCTCGAATTAATAAATCTTATATATTAATCAAGCTTACTCAAATAGCAAAGTTTAGACATTTAATTTAATTTAATTGAATGGTATCGCTATGGGAATGTACTTTCGGAGTAGCTGTGATATTTGACTCAAAACACCAATTGTTTGCAATAAACAAAAGATATATTCTATCAACTGAACAATTGCTAATAGTTGGTCCGAAGAGTAAATCGAAAAAAAATTGCTTATATTTGTATGCTAATAGAAAGACTAGAAAATTGTTTAGATTAACATGTTTTCAATAAATTTTAATTTTTTATAGTTAATTTGTTAAAAGGTTTACGTTAACGAACACTAAATAATAACAATTGATGACGTACGAATTAGTTAAAGATGAAGAAATAACCTCCTGGTGGGCTACTATATCTGTTTCATAGACATTCTAATTTAGTTTAAGTTCATTTTATTTATGTTTTAAGGCAAATAGATGTGTGTTGTAGACAGTTCTGTGTAATAAAACTGGACTAAAACTTGCTTGTTAATGTTTCTACGATTTTAAAATCTTCTTGAGCATTTCCGTTTCCTACAATAAATCCACTATGACTTTAATGGTTAATCTAAGCCTCACAGTCGCTACGATGAAGAAGGAAAATGGTTGAATGAATGAGTTATTTAAATGCACGACACTGAATCGATGTGTGAAAAATATGTTTGAGTAGCTCAATCCTATATTAACAAGTTGAAAAAGTACTTTGTTCAACGATCTAACTGTTAATTGTCAAAAATCGTAATAAGAAGAGAAAAACGTCTTTTACTAACCCTATCACTAACTTTCAATAAATAAATGTTCTAATCTACGCTTCACGCTTCTGTTGAATGCTATATAATTTGGTTCAATATGTCTTATACCTACAACCGTTAAACTCGAATGTTGCTCCGAAGAGCTATGTTGCTACTTCAATGAGTAAATTTTTGATTATAATTGATATTTCTCAACATTCGATAGTTGATCAAAAATAGTGTATAGGTAAATTTCGCCTTCTATTTGTTTGTAACTATATATTATGCCGTATTTTGTAAAGTTAAGTCTGCTAACTTCTGCGATTGTACATGTATAATTAGTGTACCTATATGCGTTCGCCTACCATTCTGAACTATTCCTCATAGCTTTCTAAGTCCAGGGCAGGAAGTTACTGAAGAGAACCGTGCCAATAACGGCATATCCTACGAAGTACAGTAAAATGACTAGTTGTTTTAAATTCATCGTTCTTAAGTCTAAGATTTCGCTCAGATCCACGCAGCTCTCCACGTGAGTGCATGGTTCAGTTCCGTCCTCGACCTGTTTGGATAGTTTTCGAATCACTTGTCGTCGGATGAACGCTCTGTCGCCGGTGAAGTATTCTGCCGCGAACCAATACAACACAGGACTCGAGGAGGCCAGCATCCGCGTTGTGACCTGGACATGCACGAAAAGAACACTGAACAGTGCCAAAAACAGTGCATGGACGATAAACACAAACGCCAACCGGTCATAGGTTCGCATGCATTTCGCCTGCTTTTTGCTCACTCGGAATAGACCCAACCGGGCGCAATAATCCCAGTTGTCGTGAATATATTTGCACGAGTTACTGACTATTATATAGATGGCGGGTAAGGCGAGTAGAAAGTTTGGTATTTGTTTCAACTCGTAGTATTTCATAAATCCTACATTCCAATAGTGGCTTTGTACGTAAGAATAAGATAAAGGCAAATAGTTTGAGCACCAGGGCGACGATTCGCTTGTTTTGTTGCCAGCCAGCACCAGACTGTTGGCGACTGCATATGCTTTCACGTGTGGTGGGAAACTAAATTTTTGCTCGAAGCAAAACAGGTAGTAGCTGTAGACTTGCGCTATGCCGTAGTGGAAGATGATGATAATCAGCATCGAGAACAGCTTCGATACAATACAGATGATATTGTGGAAGGAGTTTTGTGACAGGATTCGACGAATATAGAAGAATAGTAAAAAGCCGATGTTGAGCATTCCTGAAAGTAGAAATAGAGAGAATTATCGCACATAGTAGTCAAATATTAACACCGTCACTTACCATTCGATCGGCACAGAATGCTTAAACTCAAAGGGACAGTTATCAATATGGAATTGATGTCGTCGATGCATTGTACCATCACGGTGAATGATAGCCACGAGAACAGGCTTTCTGTGTAAGGCGCAGTGAAGAAGATCGATGATGGATTGAAACAGAACATTATCACTGCAAGTTCACTCTTTTTCTTATTACCCAACACCATATTGCTTAGTTTGTAAAGGGCCTTCGCCGCCAGTACGAAAAATGCCACGTTCAATGTTACGGCCAGTACCAACGAGAGCTCCCGATATGATATCAACGTAGAGCTTCCCCCTAGGATACTGGAGATAATTTTTAAGATGAACGGAAACAGTGGGAAGAACGCCAGAGTATTCTCGTATGAATAGCCATGCTCTGTTATATGCAATATGTATTGTGCATCCCAACGATGTAATCCTCCAAGTAAAGTATTCACAATCCCATCCAACTTTCCTGGAGGTGCCTCCGGATCGCGGGGAGCAACAAACACTCCCGCATCATGATCAGGGATCAAATGATTTGATATGATTTGAATGACTATCACTAGCAACCGACTCAACAGTACCAAACAAGTAATCGAGATGTAGAGAGTGGGCGTATGGGCGGCTGCACTTGCCGCAGTAGAAGGCATTTGGGAGGAAGATTGATTGTGCTGCTGTTTGTGGCTATGATTATTGTGGTGATGTTTTGTGCTGCTTTGTTGCTGGTCCTTGGAATGGGTTGTTGCATGGTGATTGCTATGTTTGGTCATTTTTGGTTTCAATACTATTCAACTATATAACACTCACATTAAATCACTATATTATTTTTTCTTATTCCACTATAACTGCCGTATTAGATATTTCAAAGGAAACTCGTTTGTGCGGTTTATGCCGTTGGATCCTAAAACGGGAAGAATATGTTAAAACTGTATTATTCCTTAATGCACACGTTTGAAAATAACTATATAATGAAACGTTTTAGGATCCAACGCAAAATAAAACAATATAATATAAGGGCAAAGGAAATGTCAATGCAGAAAATGCATCAATTTTCCATAATTATTATGCAACACATCATTCAATATACACAAACAAACCCCCGGCAACGAAACAAACGTAAAAAAAAAGTATCCCAGACGTTCAGAAATGAGGTGCATGTGGATTACCTATTTATAATTCCATCGGAATCATATTCACGCCCTTATCAGCGTGTCGTGAATATTGCAGCTAAACTTAACACAGGACTTACCCTCTGTATCTTTGTTGAAATTTTCCAAATATGGATTGGTATGTGACCGTTTGTTGGTTAAGCTTGGTCGGGGAAATCACTTGGTAAAATATGGGAACATTTGCGAACCGAACCAGGGCAAATTTAATACAATAAACTAGGAAAATAAGAACGAAAAATGTCCTGAACCACCGAACAGCCCGACATGTTTTGATAATTTGACACGAAGGAAAAGATTTTTGCACGCACGCATTTTCTGCACCGAAAAGAAAAACAAACTGGGGATTCGGCATAGCCGGTCGAAACCAGCTTGACGGACTGACGTGACGGGCAGGGATGCCAGATATTTTTTTCGAATGACAGTGGAAAAAATTTGAAATGTCTGGGAATGTCTATGACAATTTTTTTTTTAGAAAATTAGACTTCTTATATCGAAAATATAAAAGTGATAAGAGAGCGCGTCATGTCATTTTAGCTATTTGTGTGATTATGTAAACATATCTGCATCTATTTCTTGGATTATATGCAACCTAAGGGCATCTGCAATCCTGATGGATATTCTGATCTAAAATCAACCTGTTTAAAAAATTTAGATCTGCTAATTTAAGATCAAAATAAAGAATATTGCACCGCTGATCTATTTACGTTGATCTATTTGCGATAAAGGAAATGGCAACCCGGTTGGATGAAACGTCATCTACTTGTTTATTGTGTTTTGTAAATTCATGTTTGGTTACCGGAACGAAAATAATAGAGATATAATATATCATTATTCGTTGTTTTGTGGTGCGTCTAGAACGACTTATTGCAAGCTCCTTTGAACCAACGATGCAACGATTTGATTCCTGTGGAGCCCGGAATATGATCACGGTCCGTAAGTTAATATACAACTCGTAAATGTGGAAAGGCATTCATCAATTTATTTATCTCGTTTCTAGTGCTATCGGCTGCAGTGAGTTATTCTCGTTCATTCCGTGCGGTGAGGACTTCAGACTTAAAACACCCTGATGATGGCGTTCTCTGCTTGACTTGCAATCAATTCACACTGTGGCCATCGGCATACCAAAATGAAACCGACATGGAAATTACATTTAACGTACTGTAGAAAGCTAGAGAGAAATTCCATTATTTGCAGCGATGATTTGCGTAGGAATAAGAACAAGCTGTGCTAATGAAAAGGAATGAGTTATGACTTCCAGAACCGAAAATGAATGTGAATTCGGTGCAATATGCCCTTCCAATTTTGATTGAGAAGGAAATGATGTCGGGACAACTGTGGCAGTAGGCAACATAGCCAGCAAACAATTTCATATTCAGTTCTTATTACTGGAAAACATGGGAACAATTGACGGATTTTTTTTAATTTTCCTAGGACATGTTTGATTTGAACATACACTATTTCGTCGAAGGGTTTGTAAGGACCATCGAATATGGGGACAAACGATCGTTTGACACCATCAACAAATGTAAATAAGGCAGAGATTATCGGACGTTTGATCAATGTGTCCTCATGCAGTTGCTCCAGAACAGTTTCTTTAATATTGCAGAGTTCAAAACGTCCTTTACGATCAATACTTCGTGGAATTCCACATTTTCCTGCTGAACTTCATTGAACGCAAGTTGTCCTCGACTCAAAATGTCCGCTAAATTCTTGGTAAACACCGAGAAATGGGTTCGGATTAGGTTTGGAAGCAGATAAAATATTTTTTCTGCTCGGTAGATTTTTTATTATATGATGTTTCTTTAATGATTATGAAGGGCGTAATAAGCACCCTTAAACCTCCAAAACTACGCCGATTTTAATTTTGTATGTTATGCTAGTGAAGCGAGTTACTGGCATATGAGTGTAAATTCGCTGAGCATAGCACTGCAATTTTTTAAGTAATCTAAACGTATTGAAAACTATATTGCCTTTTGAGACGAAAATTGTACTATCTTTCAGTGCCATCCTTTGGTTTACTCTGGTCCGCGTTTTCGGAGAACTGTTCTGTGAATCTCAAGAAATGTACGTAGTAGACAAAATAAGATTGAAAAAAAAACCAAAGTTGTGCTGAAATTACAGAAAAAAATTCGGCGCAAAGGGCAATATCTTGTTTTTCTGTGAATAAATTGCTATAATATCTCGACAATTTATTCAAAACGAGGTATCTGATTTTGTAAATAAGGAGTAAATTGCTCAAAACTCTCGTCACCCTCACGGAAAGTAGCATCATGTTAGCGAAATGTTATTTCCTGGGTTTCGGTCCTGGTTTGCATGAAAGTGCTAAAAGGGTTTAAAGAATTTAACTTTTTAATCTTACTTTCCCTCTTAGGTTCCACAATCAGATGCGTCGTTTTGAACAAATTGTCGAGATATGCCGACGTCTAGACTGATATACTAAAGTTGTTTTTTTTTCGATTCCTGAAATCCAATCAAGCTGTTAATCGGTTAATACATGGAACAATTTTTATTGTTCTTGTATGTGGTACCATTTTCGATGTGATATACCTAATACTTAAACTATTCTTTTAAAAAAATACAATCATACGAAACCTAATTTCTTCCGCATTGAACGCATGTAGATCGGTAATATAGTCTTCAATGTACATTGTTCTTGTATACTTGCTACCGGCTTCAATCGGCTCTAACATTACTTGATCCCATTCGGTGTAGTTGATTGGAGGTGGCTGATTCCGTGGCTCAATTCTCATCACACGCTCTCCTTCTTCGGAGACGGTTGGAAATTGTTCTTCTCCACCTTCATCAAAATAATGTCCTACTCGGGTGTGTTTACGTTTAATCTACAGTAAAGGTTATCTCCGGGCTTGGTAACCAATCGCTAGGCGAAAGAAAGTTCGATGCGGCAAAAGTTTGGACACGACCGGTGAACTGATCTGGTAGAGCATGTTTGCAACGCAACAATCGAAAAGCGTCAAATCCGATTTCAACACGTCACCTATCTGGGTCTATAGCTTTGCATGCATTAGTGTACACTGCACACGCTTCTGAAGTTCCGCTACCAATCTTGAAACGATTTCACAGGCAACGACTTTCTTCGCCAATCATGTTACCGGTATCTGTACCAATTTCCAGAACAACATCTGTAGGACGTTAGTCGGCCTTCTCCAACATGGATGTGACTATACCTTAAGTAGGTATTTGATGATCGAAGTCCTTGATGCTAACAATACCTATGCGGATAACATTGATTTATGCTTCCTATGACACAATGATTAAGAGCAGCTTACCTTGCAGGCCACATCCGTATAGACACGGGATTGCTTTTCCGCTCGTTCTTTGGGAATTTTTGAAGATGGTCTTTTACGTTAATTTGAATGATGTAAAAGTTGAATAAAACAGAATCTTAGCCATCTCCTTCCAGTTAGTATCCTTCTAATTCAAGAACGATTCCAGACTACACGTCATGTAATCACACAGTTAATGGTACATACCCATCATAAGACGACGGATGATTTGAAGATAGCTTGAGAACCTGGTGAGGCAAACGCACTCTCATGTTTTTATGAATCTGCGGAATCTACTCAAACACGTCCGTTTAATTCTTGACGTCATGTTGAACGAAGACAGGCTGCGTATTCGTTAAAATCCATACATTGTCGCTTTGAGTAAGTTGCTGGAAGAAACTCCTCAAGTGCATTGAGTTACAAATGTAACATTTGTAACTCGGCTGACAATAATTATTATTCGACAACTTATTCAAAACGACGCCGCTGATTTAGAAAACAAAAAGGTAAACAAAAATTCAAACATAAAATTCTAAAACCGCTTTTTTGCAACCTAGGACCATCATTACAAAGAATAATATTTCCCTAACATGATGGTGGTGCTAGTTCCGCGAGTATGCTAAGAGTTTTGAGAAATGTACGTTCAATCTTTGTTCGTAAAATCGGATACGTTGTTTTGAATAATTTGTCGAGATTTTGGATCACTCATAAAAATTCCGACCAGACGAAGAATGATGTTGAATTTCAGTTTTCGCTGTACGACTCGGAATCTGGTAGCTTTTGATAGGTAGTTAAATTAATGTCTGCAACAATGCAACAAAACTGACCGACAAGTTACAGTTTCCTGGGTTCCATTCAAATTCAAAGTATAACTTGCATGAATAGGATACATTGTGAACCATTACAGTGATATTACTAGTTTGATGATGAATTTAATTAAGAGTTCTTGTTTACTTCAAAATTCTCCAGTTTTAATAGGCGCCTCCGATTGGGGTAGAATATGGCCATCTCTAGAAGTTCCCTGGGTTCCTCGATAATTCCGTTGCCCATAGTTTGACAATCAGTTCATGTTGAATTTCATTTCTAGTTAAAAAGAAATCAGAATTATTTATATTATCAATCATTGACAAGTTTGTTCATTGCCTTTTGGAAGGCCACACATTAGGTGATAAGTATGAATACGAATCCTTCTCGGCAGGAATGTCACCAATCGTAAAGCAAAAAGCGAAAAATTTTCCCCGACCAGCACTTCGTATGCGACGCTAATATGTTTCAACATCACCTAGGAAGTACTTCCGGAAGTTTTTTTTTTAGTTCTCATTTGAACTTCGTTGATTTTATAAATGGCCAGCTGGTGCCTAAAGTGTTTATCGAATCCGGCCACGTTTTCCATCTTGAGGTACAAATATTAAAAATAACGTTAAAAAATCGAAAATATCCCGGTTTCACTGAATTTGAGGCTAAAGAACCGAAGAAATAAAAACGCGTTTAGTTTTCTTTGCTTGACAGATATCATACAGACACAGGGTTATTGTTCAAGCATTGTTGCCTGCATCATGATAAAAAAATAGATCCAGGCAAAAAGTGATCCAAAACATGCATCATTTGGATCAGCTTTCTTGGATGATGCAAAAATTTAAATCAGATTGTGGTATAAAACCCAATATAGAACACCGCGGTGCAAGAATTTAGATCCTTTCAGATCTAAATATTTAGATCTATACCAGTTTCCCATCAGGATTGGAGGTGCCCTTACACTATTGTTTCATATTTTTAAAGTGAGGCGTCGGTGATTGTCACCATGTGAGGAAATAGGCCGACGGAAAATAAATAAGTAAACAAAAAATATATTTTTAAAGTGACACTGAAGCTTGAAGCATTCGCATAGAAGACAACATTTTCTGTAGTTTTTTTTTCCCTAAAACGTTCTTTCCAGTTTTGTATTTTAAAATCACAATTTAGTTTTCATTTGATAAATTCAACAATAACCATTGAATAACAATGAATAACAGAATCAATCTTCCGTTACATAAATTTTAAAGTTTAACTCAACCTTTTTATTTTTATTTCATTAGTAAAAAAAATACAATGACACTAAAACGATTTTTTTTGTAGATTAAGTCGAAGGGTTGTCATTTTAGATTTAAACATTTGAATTTTATTTGTATGGGAGCGCCCCTCTAAAGGAAGGAAGAGGTCTCTTAAACCCCGTTCGCACTACAACCTATATTACGTGATATAGAGTATCTTGATATCAGCATCTATGCATCTAGTTTTCACTGAAAATAAGTGCTTGGCATTTGATATCAAGATACTTTATATCACGTAATATAGGTTGTAGTGCGAACGGGTGTTACCACCGACAAACCGAAGTGGCTGCCTTAAGTAGTTCTTTTAAATATCTTTGTTAATAATTTGAAAACAAATACATTTGAACACTAGCTCCATCTGTTCGATCGAATACACTCTACAAAATATATTCTTCTGTGGAATTGATTCGTCATTGGAATTTACTCACTGATGGGTAAATAACCGTTTATTAATGTTCTTCACATAATTTGCCTATCATTTTTGATCATTGTAAACTATGTGATACAATTTTAATGATACCTTTTCTATGTGTTGATTATTATGAACCTAAGTATTACCTGTGGTATAACTGTTTTCCAATAACTGCGAAGATTGAAAAAAAAAATGTTTTTCTCATCAACATGTAAAATGTTATACAAGTTGGGAAAGTTGGTACAGCAGTGCGCTTTGTTTTGTTGATTTCCCAGCTTCCAGTCTTTCAACGATCAACATTTAATCGAGGCGCCGACTGATGAGGCGGCGGTGTGATATAACATCGTGTCAAAATCTAATGACGTGAGGCAAATGTCGACAAGATGTTTGATATACTTGCAGATGTCAGATCTTCACCACATTAGTGGGAGCCTCGCAAAAGGCATTGTTGATTGTAAACAATTCGGATGAATCAGATATCGAATTCGTTTTTGAACCTAGGTTGGAACTAGTTCCAACCTGCGATTCCCGAACTTATTGTCAGTGCAAACCTCAATCCGATAAAAGTTAAAAATAAAACCGTACACACTAACGTTTGACACACAACAAGTCGACCCAATTTTGATACCCGATCCAGTTTGGAACTGGATCAAAAACGAATTCGCTAAGAGTTTTGCAGAAAATTTAAGTAACTTGTGGCTTTAGTGGACGATTTACCAATTGAAATGAAAAGAACATAAAGTGAAATGAATACACTCCAACTATTTATGTTCACTGCACATCGTGGGAAGACACATCCGGCGTGCTTTACTATTTCGTTTGAAGTTCTTCAGCTTACTTTCACTATGTACTGCTTTAACTTGTTTCAAGAATCCTTGTATTAAAGTGTTAAAAACAATATCAGCTCATAGCACCTGCTGCATACAATATCTTTAAAGATGCCGTATTCGATGCAACTTTTGAGACGTGTTTTCACACCTTGGTGGTTTTGGTACACAAATTTTCTAAAATATTGCTTGAATGCAGCAAAGCACAATATTCCGATAGCATACAAATTGTTGCTAGGTAGGTTATAGCTGCGACCGGTTGCTGCTTGTTTTATTTTGTACATGTATTTTGTAAATTGTACACCTTGTTATCCAATACTGTAGCAGTTTCTTCCACCGTTAACTGTTTGATACATTTTCGATGTAACAAGTTCCGAACTGATGATTCAAGTATGTATGTCAAGACGTTCAATTCTTTAACTGGAACTTCAAGTGACTTCGTTAAATCCAATGAGATTCTTCTATATCGGCGTTTTTGTTGTTCATGAGTGCAGTATTTACTATCATCGTCTTCTAATAACGGTTCTGAAAAATCCTGCTGGCAGTTGCTACCATAGACTAAAGCACTATTCTTTTCCACGATAGCATATTTGAAGGCTGCTCCAAACTGCAGGGCATCAGCGGTATCATTGCTTCCACATCGGCGCCGAACCTCGGAGAATAAATTTTCCAAACAATCTTGGCTGAGGTGGTTTGTGCATAGGTAGTCAAAACTGGACTCAGTGGATAATTGATTCCATAATAATTTTATATATGTTGGTTTCCGGTAGCTGAGCGAGAATGCCTTCTTCCAAGTACTGTACGTCACAGAAGTGCGTTGAATCTTGATCTACTCCTTCGGCCAACATTTCAATGTTGACCATTTCCACATCGACCGAGCCTTGCTCGGAATAGATTCGTCGGTGCTGAGGTTTTGTTACGATGACATCAAGGTGAGCTATTTCTGCTTTCGTTTCCCATTTATGATCAAAATCCGAAACAAGTATGTCTTCTTCCAAATACTGTACGTCACAAAAGTGTGTTGTATTCTGATCAAATCCTCCGGCAAACGTTTCAATATCTATCATTTCTATGTCAACTGAAACTTCATTGGAAACTATGTGAAACTTCATTGGAATAATTTTTCCCGTCATGAGGTTTTGTTGCGACATCACAAGGAATTGCATCTGCTTTCTTTTCCCGTATTTGTTCACATTCCAAACCGAATAAGTCGTCTTCTAAATACTGTTCGTCACATGTGTTGAATTGTTGAGCCGGGAATTGTAGCTTCCAGTAGATACAGGACATAAGCAAATAAGAACAGACTCGATCCTTGGGACAGCTCCAATCTTTAGGCTGTAACATGGTTAAGCATTGTTAGCAACAATAATAAATA
Organism: Aedes japonicus; assembly: GCA_034211315.2. Lineage (NCBI taxonomy): Eukaryota > Metazoa > Arthropoda > Insecta > Diptera > Culicidae > Aedes > Aedes japonicus. The sequence continues at coordinate 109,342 of JASCZW010005787.1, read as the reverse complement.
TTATTTATCATATTACCCTTTATCTGGTCTACCGGGATCGCGAAGGTCTTCTTTACAAAAATGATCTGAACACATTTTTTTACGCTGCAGAATCGCCGGTCCGGAATCTGCGTAAAGTGTGGCTAGCTCCGATGATTGACAGAATTTAACCCATATCAAGCAGCTACAATTTGTTACAATAAGAGCATAGGAATATGTTGTTCCGTCTGATGTCATTGAACTTACGTATTGAAATCGGTTGGAAATTTGAAAAAAAGATTTATTGAAGCACTTGAACGAACTGTTGAAACAGCTCTTCACTGCACAAACTCGACCCATTTTCGATCCGGTGTAGTTTTATTTGTAATGACTTACAGCTAAATTACAACAATCAAAATGTCGTTCTACTGAGCAGATGGTGTATAGTGAAAAATGTTTTGACAGTGGCAGAATTTTTGTCTGAGATTTTGTTTTGACAGAAGCAAGTACTGCTAGTTTAAATGTTCCGTTAAAAATAATATGCTGAATTTAAACTTCAAGTGACACGTCGGTTTGTCGGTGGTTAAATGCTAATTGCGCTTTACAACGGTAAAACAGCACCATTGCCGTAATATCGTCCACGAGTATTGTAAACAGTGTTTGACATACATATTTTTTCGATTGCTGTGTAGTAGCTATGTTTAAGCGTTTATATCAATGTGTTAAGACTAGCAATAAAAAGCTGTTTTCCACAGTTCTGAAATAGAAATTGCTATGAACAAAGTACTTGTCTTTGAGAACAGTTACGTAATGAGTTGTATAATTTTTGGATAAAAGCTTCCAAGGCTATAAACCGATTACATATTCTGCATGACGGGTTTTGGAAAGACTGTACAAAAGCTACCATTTGCGCACTGTAAGAACATTGTTCAGTTAGTTGGAGTGAAGCTGTAAAAAACTTTTTCGTATGTATAGCAGGGTATCAGCTGTATACAAGTTGAGAAAAAGTTGAGAGAATGATTATCAAACATAGAAGCTGCAAATGGGTGATGATACTAACTTTTTAAAAGGAGTATACACGCTTCTTGCTATCTTTTTGCAATTTCATGAAGCTGGGTAGATTCGCCAGATTTGCCTGTGAAATTATTGGCTGGACGCTTGTGCAACAACTTCTTAGCCATTACTCAGTTAACCGTTGTATACGTATTGCCAATGAAGCGTTTACCTAATGAAAAATGTTAGTTGGGTTGAAGCCTGCTATCATAAACCCCGAAGACGAACCTATCACGTAACGCTTCTTTCAAAAAAGCGTCAAACTCACACTTTTCCGCGAGAGTTTTGAGCTCCACTACATATTCTGTAACCGATTGACTCGCTTTCTGATCAGCCTGGTGAAACCGGTAGAGCTCCGAAATCTTATTAACATCTGGCCTAAAATGTTTTTTCAATGCCGCCACTAGTTCGACATACCTCTTCGTACTAGGATTCACTGGTTGCAAGAGCTTCTTTAAAATGGCGTAAGTGTCCATTCCTAAATGCGTCAATAGAAACGCCACTCTCTTATCTTCCGGCACACCGTGTAGAAGAAAGTGTTGAATCATCCTCTCCTCGTAAACCTCGAAATCGTCACCCGCGACATAATTTTCAAACGATCCGAAATTCATCTGTGGTCATTTTTAACCTCTCTACTACGGTTTAGTTAACCGATGAGTTATACTGTTACTTTTGCACGACACACGGTCATCAATCTGTCTGACTACGCTTTCAAATACGCGACTCACTTGCACTAACAAACGGTAGCTTTTCCCAACTCCGCTTTTTCCAGTTGAACGTAACACGTGGTCTTTGAATTCACTACACTCACTTTTCTATAGTTCCAATCCTACATCCTCGTCGCCACAATTGTTATATTCGAAGCATTCGGAGGTTTTGTAGTGAAACACACAGTATTGTTTATTCTTTTATTCTTAACTATTTCTATTACTTATATACACTGTGTTCTGCTTGAGAGCGACCAAGGGAAAGAGAACGATACAATGGATCGTTTAGCTTTTATAATATTTACAATAGTGCTGCCTGATTGGATCTCCACTAGCCTAACCGGAAATACAACGGTTGTTGCGTTAGTGTTATCTTTGTTATCTAGATATATTACAGTCACAATAGGTTTTGTTTTTTAATTGAACCCCAGTATAGAAAACAAAGACGAAGTCTTACGAAAAAAAATTAAATAACGACGGGTTAATTTGTTACCAAAAAATGTTATAATGCACATACACTCAGTAGCAAAAAAAAGCCGAGCAAAATTTTGCTTCCAAAAAATGCTATGTTCAACCTACTGTAACTTTGTCAATTATCAATATTTTTAGCTGAAACTTTCACGACACTATAAACAATGTATAGACCTTATGTGGTCGAAATTTTATGTTGATCAGGCTTATAAATTTTAAGTTTTCATTACATATGTGAAAAAAGTCATTTTTGGACATATCAATTTCAAAACTCCGTATTTCTGTGAAAAATTTAGATAACATATTTTAAATTTCACAATAGCCTAAAAATACATACGAAATAATGTGGATGAAATTTGAACTGTTTCCATCAAGTGGTTTGGACTACAGCTGGCGTCAAAGTTGACGCACCAACGTGAGTATTTCCATTTTTCACCCGATATTGACCGTGCTGAAATATCAGTGCAAAAAAAAGCCGAGGTGAATTCTTCTAATAATACTGTATAACACTGTATACGTAGTTTTTTCAATCCAATTGATGCTGTATGCCATATTTTGAAGTTTTTCGTGAGTTACACTAGTTATTTTGGATATTTCAGGCGTAACAAATCGTGTGTCTTAATAAGATGAATTCACCTCGGCTTTTTTTTAGCACCGATATTTCAGCACGGTCAATATCGGGTGAAAAATGGAAATACTCACGTTGGTGCGTCAACTTTGACGCCAGCTGTAGTCCAAACCACTTGATGGAAACAGTTCAAATTTCGTCCACATTATTTCGTATGTATTTTTAGGCTATTGTGAAATTTAAAATATGTTATCTAAATTTTTCACAGAAATACGGAGTTTTGAAATTGATATGTCCAAAAATGACTTTTTTCACATATGTAATGAAAACTTAAAATTTATAAGCCTGATCAACATAAAATTTCGACCACATAAGGTCTATACATTGTTTCTAGTGTCGTGAAAGTTTCAGCTAAAAATATTGATAATTGACAAAGTTACAGTAGGTTGAACATAGCATTTATTGTAAGCAAAATTTTGCTCGGCTTTTTTTTTGCTACTGAGTGTACCTCTCAAATGCTCTATTGCTACAAATATTAAAATCTGGCATCCCTGATTATGAGTCGTGATTTCCTTGACGGGTGAGTGAGAGAAGTTGAATCAAGCTCACTTCACTTCCACTGCTGACCATCATCCGCAGTCGGCAAGTCACCGTCGCACCATTCTCTCACGAATCAGTGCTTACGACGTCGGCCATCCTACCGCAAGCAGATATCGTTCGAGTGCATTTTTACTTGCTTCCCGCGACTGAACCGTTCGCCTTCTGATACATGTAACTACAATAAATTTTAGTTTTCGATAATCTACACCAGCGTTTGAACCATCTTCAGCATCGGCTGTATGGTAGAGCAGCCCGATTCAAAAGCAGTGTTCAACAGAAACTCTCCCGTGTGCAAGCCGTCGTTTGGATTACTGAGTGGAAGCCTTTGATAGTGCAGAAGCAAGTGTAATTCCGGATCAATAATGTTTCCAAGTAAGTGCAATCTTTGCATGGTATAGGAGTCGGAAGGGTGAATTTCATCTGCGTGACTTATATAATAATTGGGAGTTTCTTTTAACAAGGGATTAGTAGCAGTGCAAAAATGCGAGTGTGTGTTCTTGTGGTCACCATCTTTTGTCTGGCCCGCCTGCTTTAATTTTCTCCTTTTTTTTGTCTGCCCCTGAGAAAGAAACTTGACTAATGATGGATGCTTTCTTTGTTAGAAGAGACATCCAGCAAATTCTTCGAAAACGATCAACTTTCGAGGATTTTTCTCCGTAAGTCAGACCGAAAAGATGAACATTAATGTGAAAGTTGTATGCGTCTACCAATCAAGTGCAAATTTCGCTATTCGCCGTCATCGACATTCGCAAAATGCAATTTGCATATTTTGAAAGGTTTTGATAAAATTGGTAGCTTGAAGGCAAACCGATGATGGTGCTATCCAATCATTTGAAAAAAAATCGGAATGGAAGAGTCCTACCTAGACGTGTTGTAGTAACAGAAAAAAACAAACGATACCGTTCATCGAAACTTGTTTTTTATAAACATCCGTCGACCCTTTCTCTTTGGCTAGCGTCGTATAAAAAGTCAGTCAGTAGGTGAATTATAGCTGTAAATATCATCTCGTATTCTCTATCCCATCCACTTCGTTCAGCTCGGGTACATAAATAGGATAAACAGTCGCAATCGACGCACGGTCCCGTACCAACTCCCTCTTTCGGTGCTTCTTTTCGTCTACTCATTCGCTGCTGATAGAAGAGGGACCAGAACTTCTCAAAGCTTTCTAGCCCACCATCAGGTTCTCGGCCAAAGGCACCGTATCATGTGGTGGTAGTGGATATCAGCATCATCAGCTGTAGCTGGCGAGTAACTGACATACTGACTAGCACACAAGCGATCTGTGAACTACTGCTAGCTCTGGCTGCTGGCAATTTGTTGTTTTGGTTTTTCATTCTTTCCCTGTGCTTTGCTTGCAGTTTCCTGTTGTAGGCAGTAGGTAGCAGATAATCCGGTTTTTCATTTATGCCACCTTTGTTGCTTCCCCCCCTGTTCCACGCTGCTCGTTTCTCTAAAGATGAAAGCAAAATATGCTCCTTTCTTCTGTGCTACGATGGCCTCGGAGTTAACGGAATCGGTGACCTACAGTATTCTGCTCGTTGCATTTCGTGTTCTGCCTTTTCGAGTTTGGCGTAACTTTCATCAGGGATTTAAGAATTAGCCCAGGAATTTTTTTTCCCTATTATGTTGAGGCTCATTGTTCTGGTTACTTTCTTCGTACTTTTATAACTTTTTTTTCGGTGGTTTAGAGCTGTTTTTCAGACATTTCAGCAAAATGTCTTGAACTAGTATTCACATTTATTTTTTCGCTTGGTATCGCGTGTGAGGTTCAAGTGCCATAGGCATAACGGGGCCGAGTTCTTTTTCATTTTTACAACGACACTAACCTACTAACTAGGGTAATTTTGGAAAGCCGAAAAACTCCAGGCTTGGTCGAGGTTAGGAATTAAGGAGTGTATCGAAAATAAGCTATCCACAAACTTTCTTTCAAATTATGTTGAAAACCGATATTTTATTCATACAAAAAATTGATGTTCCGGACAAGTGTTGCATCGCATTTTTTGGACGCTTGAGCCCAAATTTTTTTGAACTCCTGCATGTTCCCAGCTGCCTTACCAGTCTTCTTGAAGACCCTCTTCACGATTGCCCAGTAACGTTCGATGGGTCGAAGCTGAGGGCAATTTGGTGGATTGATATTTTTCTCAACGAAATCTATACCCTTTTCCGCAAGCCAATTGAGAGTGGTCTGGGCCAAAACTTGCTAAAGTGTTGGGTTTGCCCCGAAATACCGAATGGCGTGCTTTGAAAAAAAGTACAGAGAAACTTTTTCGACGGATCGCAAGCCTCAAAGCAAGCGTCGGGCGGTACTGTCAACCGTGAACTGCGAACAAAGTCATCAAGAACATTAGGAAACCCCAACATTTCATCTCAACGAAATCATACCCTTTTCCGCAAGCCAATTGAGAGTGTCTGGGCAAAACTTGCTAAAGTGTTGGGTTTGCCCCGAAATACCGAATGGCGTGCTTTGAAAAAAAGTACAGAGAAACTTTTTCGACGGATCGCAAGCCTCAAAGCAAGCGTCGGGCGGGTACTGTCAACCGTGAACTGCGAAACAAAGTCATCAAGAACATTAGGGCAAACCCCAACATTTCAGACCGCGATTTGACCAAAAAGTTTCGCGCTGCACGCAGTACCGTGCAATGGATTCGTCTCCGGGAAGGCTTCAAGTCATACCGTGTCTGTAGACAATCAAATAGGGATCAAAAGCAGTGATCACGTGTTGACAAAATTCAATGGCTGTCTCCTCATGGATGATGAAACCTATGTAAAGGCCGATTCCAAACAACTACGGGACAAAACATTTACTGGGCTACGGCTCGGGGAGATGTTCCTCCAAAATTCAAGTTTGTGTTTGCAGCAGAGCTTAAAAATATCATATTAAATTCTCAAATTGCACCCTGACTGATACAAAATATTAGTCATCACGCACTGTTCCTAGCGAACATGAAGTAAAAACACATTTGCCTTCATGAATCTCTTGTGCAAAGTGAATCAACTTGTTTTGTGTTGCTTTACTTTCATCATTCATTCGTTCCAGAGAGCAACAAATGTCCACAAGCGCAAACAACTCATTCAATTTCAATGTTCTACCGTGAAGAAGATAGAACAGTCATTCATTTGGAGAATCAATGAAGTGGAAACACCAATTTTTCTCGAATCGATCCTGCAGATCCTACAAACTCTGTAGCGATTTCGGCCATTGCTCCGCCTTTTGGCTTCCTTTCTCGGGAATATTGGAGAAAAAATGCCATTGGCAGAAAAAATCACTCACGATCGCGAAAATGAATGACTGGTTACCAGAACATTCAGTCAAGCAACCAAAATCTATTGACGCTTGAATAGCCAGGTATGTACTTGGCTGTAGTGTGAATGAGTTGTATGGATCACAGGGACAACGGAATGACTGAGCACAGCAAAATAAGAAAACACGAATGTTTTGCGTGACTGATAGAACGGAATGAAGCGAGCGAAAATTGTACACACTGAATATTTTTTTTACTCGTCGTTCACGACGGGTGTCATTTTTTTCGAGCTCTGGTTTGCAGATAAATTTGCACGTTAATTACATGATTTGGCAAGGCACCTGTAGCTGCGGTAGGAAGACCAAAGCTTTCATCACTGATAAGACATATAATTCAGAGCTGTACAGAACGGAATGTCTCCTAAAGCGAATATTGCCTTTCATCAGATCCCACAATGAACCTGTCATGTTTTGGCCAGATCTTGCAAGCTGTCATTACAGTAAAACTGCTACAGTGGTATGAAACCAACGGGATTCAGTGTATACCGAAGGAACTCAACCCACCAAACTGTCCCCAGCTCAGCCCGATAGAGCGATTTTGGGCCATTATGAAGAGGAAGCTCTAGGTGAATGGCAGTGTCGTCAAAAGCATCAACGAATTGAGAACCAAATGGAATAAGATTGTCAAAACGATGGATGAGAATAATGTGCGCCGGTTGAAGGAATATATTCCGGTAAAAGTACGCAAATTTATTCGAAATCGAGATGATTTTTTTTTTGTATTTTCCCTCTTAAGTTCACATAAAGTCGAACATTTTAGTTAAAACAGAATACTAGTTTGTTAATGTATATACGAAACATGCGCAACAGCCTATGTTCCAATTCTAAATGGGCCTCACCTTACGCTCAATTTTGAGACTGACTTTATGTTCGGATCTGGGATTGGATTCATAAGATTATAATCCGAAGAAAGGATGGCTTTGATTGGAAATTGGGGTGTAACAAACACAGAACTTAGACGACGACAATTCGGAACGGTTCTACAGGGAATCTAGACTGATTACGGATAACGGTCTTTCATGCCTTCTATTCAATATCCGTACAGCAGCTCCGTGAAATGGCGAATCCTTATGATAGGACTATTGTTATGGGTGCACTTATGCAAATCTACGATCTCATCAACACGAACGGTAAGCCTCTCGACCTGGTGCTTGTCAGTGACTCTGAATCAATTGAGCTGCTCGAACCACCTTCCTTGATTTTGAAAGTTGATTGCCATCATAGTCTCTAGTTTTAAAGGTTGACATTATTATAGGAGAGTATCAGCCATCGCAACCAGCAGCGCGCAGTGAGAACAACTTCGCAACTTCGCGCATGTTATTTATATGATATTAATTCATGAATAGCGGCATCGGATTGGCTCCAGTTACTGAACCTCCCAACCATTGATTCGTTGCAGTAACTGTTTTTTTTTATAAAAATATTTATCAGATAATCCGAGTTACTCTAGTTGGAACTAGCAGAATCTAGTTGGAGGTATAAAGAGAAAAGTCCGAGCGTTCTTCAGAAATAAAAAGTAAATGTTCAAACTCACGTGCATTCTGTCATGTGTATGCTGATTGTCATTTAGTGAATGAAATTTAGTGAATTCCAGCCATAATTCGTTATTGTACACATTTCTGCTGATGTCGTTGTCGGCGGTCACCAATGAGCCCAGATACACACGCTCGGAACTACTTCTTTTCGTGAATTTTGTATTCAATGCATTACTCACAAGGCCAATCGTATTAGCTTCGGCATTTAGTCCTATCAACGTTTTCGCCATCATCTCAAAGTTAGGTGTTACGACATCAATGACGTCGGTGAAGCCTAAAAGTTGGACGAACGTCCTGAATATTCGAAAGGACTCCAGAGTGTCCCAGAACGACGCCCATCAGACGATATCCATCGTTGTTTTGACCAACCGTGAATGTTTCCTGAAATCTAAAGCTGGTTTGAAATTGATGAACAGCTTATGTTTGGGAACATAACATTCGTTGAATTTCGGCAAAACGTTACGAATCGCGAGAATCTGGTGCGTGGTAGCGGCGGCATAGAATTGGAGTAAAAAACTTTTTCTTCTTTTTCGTCTTCCTTTGATATTAAAGTGGCTTTCAGCCTCAAGCTAGTTCATAACCAAAGGGAAGCTCCTCTACCCTACACATCGCATTTATCAACATGAGCCGAGACTAACCTTAGATTTTTTCGCCTCAGAAAAATATCACCAACTTTGGCTAGCATTGAACCCAGTTCCACTGGGGTGCCAAGTAGCAGTCGTCCATTCTACAGTGCAGCTCCATTGCCAGTGGTTCACCACCATATTTTAGAAGCTCACTTGGAAGTTTATCAACAACAGTAGTTTTGTTGTTTACATTTTGCTCGATTTCCACGTAGAGTTCTCGATTTCTTAAGTACTGATAAAAGATAAACCGAAAGTGACCCCGTTGGCTTCGTACAACTCCAGGACAACATTTGATTGGTGGCACGAAGTTAGATCCGGTCAAAAAATCGTACGGCCCTCGTTTTGCTTCAACAGAGGAAGCAAACGCTTCTGTAGACACTCCTTGAGGTAGATCTCCCCGTTTACAGTCCCGTTAGTCACGAACGGCGCCCTCCGTTTGCCATATGAGCAGATCGCTGGCCAAATCATGTATTTCTTGGAAAACTTTGAAAGTTTATGTTTCCTTTCTTTCTCCGGAACATCAAACTTGTGCTGGGCGGTGAGGAAAAGTCGCCCCGGAAGCTGTCGGAAGTCCACCTTGACGTAAGTCTCATCATCCATGGTGAGACAATGAGGCTTCGTCAGCATCTGGGTGTACAGTTTCCAGGCCCGGGACTTTCCCACTGTATTTTGCCGTTTGTCACGATTTGGAGCCTTTTGCATTTTGTACGTATGCAGTACCTACCGGTCCTTGGCTGTCTGAACGAAAGAGTTGGACAAATTCAACTTTTTGGCCACATCCCTGACCGAAGCATCGGGATTCCGCTTAAACGCTTTCACGACACGCATGTGATCCTGATCATTAATAGAACATCCATTCTGACCGTATTTAGACACTGTATGATAGACCGGACAACGCAATAATCGTTCAATCTGCTAATCCTGAAGCGTGTCATAGCTGGCAGCCATTGATCTGGCACCACTTAGAATTTGCATAAACTTGAGTAAACAACGCAATAGACTAATAAAAATTCATTTTCGATGTCAGTTTGTATTGATTCCGTTTGATGATGTTCATTAATAACATGATGAAGAGTTCGATGTTGAAATTGAATTCATTGAGCGACAAGTGTAGCATTTACTCGCAATGTGAAGTGAATTGTAGGTTTCTTCCGTTTTCAAAGAAAGATAGTATAAGGCAAAATGGATTGCATTCGGCTGATATTCAGGTTCTGAATCATAGACTGTGCAGTTTGACTACAAGATACTGTAATTTGTTTTCTCGATTACTGATGATAACTGATGATATTCCAGTTATATTTTCAATATCAATTGACTGACATATGGAGGTGAGAAATTTCATCATTTGTTCATAATTGACTGATTGCGCATAATACTTGATCCAATGCTGTGTTCACATATTCGAGTGAAATCAAAGTGACAGACGATCGATTGCATTCGACAGGTCGTTCGCTGCAAAGACATGGCTGTCAGGTCTATATGACAGTGTCTATAATTCTGACTCATTTTTTCATTCGATGCTCAGAGTTTCGAGTAACGTTTAATCACACGGCTCACCATTGACTGCACGATCAACTCGCGACGTTGCTTTTCGGGTGACGCCATTTCTTCCAATTTTTGAAAAACTGACAACGATAAAAATACAAAAGAAACACTCTAAACTACTTCTACCCCAATTTTCAAGAGAAAATAACCAATGGGTAGTTTCTACAGCGTTTTTCCGTGATGCAATTGATGTAGGACACACTCTATTCATATTTGGAGGATTGTCTCTCATTTTTCCGTTAAGTAATTTAGCTGGAATTTTGGCTTTAGACTAGGAATAACCTGAATTTTCATCTTTAATAAATTCATATTTTTTTCAGTTCCACTTTAGAAGTTACCTACACCAATTTCGACAAAACAATAAGTCTACCTTTGATTTCTATAGTTTAGGCTATGTTGATGCAATTTGAACTGAAGAAACAAGCTTCATAGTTTGTATCTGTTGTTTAGTCATTTAAAAATTAAATGGAGAAGGTATCAAAAATGCAATAAAAAGTTTTTCTGTTCATTTGGAAAATGGTTCAAGGTGGTCTAAACTTCTCCAAAATTGCCTTGTGCAATGTGCCTTGTGTTGCCTGAAGCTTTTGCCATCTTTTGCCACGCTTTAATCTATTTTGACAGGTTTGTCACTAACCTCCCTCAAATGTAAATAACCCAAACTATTTTTAAAAAAAAGCAAGCTCCGTGACGTCAATGATTGATCTTGACCCTGGCAATTCACTTTTGAAGCAGAATCAGCTTTCATTCTCCCAAGGCTGACGTTGACGATGCCATTATCAGTTGACTGGTGCTCAGTCAGCATGAAATAGAGTTATTGCATGATGCCGAGTTTACGATTTTTTTCCAAAGCTCATCATGATTGTCGTCTCTTTGAAAGGCCCCAACTTTATGATCGTTGCAAACATCTAAACGACATTAAGGAGCATATCAGTCTCAGGATTTTGAACTCACAAGTAAAACTAGCGCTCACTTTCCGAATCCGTTTGCTAAGAAATCGTTTCCGCCGAATGTTTTCGCTCGCCGCAGTCACGAGCAAACAGGTTGCTATTTGTCAAGTTGCACTTCTCTTATCTGGACCTAGGGAGACACCAGCAATGGTTGCAGCGATAGAGTATAATAATCTTAATGCAAATAAAGCTTTCCGCTGTTTTGACGTGCTATCGTTGAACCGCGAGTATGTGGACATTAATCAAACAAGTGTTATTGCGCTTTTTGTCACTTATGATTGAAATGTTTTAAACTTTGCTAGCACATGCTCTCCTGTTGTTTACAATCCAATTCTTCGAGGCGACGCCAGTGCCCAGGTCGTCATAAGCACTTGTTACGGAATAGAAAAAGCCAATCCTTTCACTACCGATCATCACCAACATTATCTCATCCCCGTTGATAACTATTATTTAACGATTCGCGCAGCATGCTCCAGCTCCTGGTGTTCTTATCAATTGCCTCATTGATGCGTTTTGTGCTGTCTAGCTGTCTGAACTTGAATTTCGTTTCGCTTGCCATTCTCCGGTCGCACTTTCCTCGCATCGCATGGCCGGTATCAGCTTCGGTGCAGTGTTCATTTGTTCTCACGCAGCATGGTAACTGTCGGTTTATAGGATCATGTTCCTCTCGATGGTGACCCGTCTCTGCTTCTGCGGTTGTAATAGAGGTTCAAGCATTCATTTGTGTTTTTTTTTAAATCCTGAACAATCAGCAGATTATTTTGTCAACTATATATAACCATGACTATCCGTATTTGTTTTCGTTCGATCAGCACCGCTATCAGAGGACTTTTTCCTGAAATGTCGGACCGACTTCTACGAGTGTCCGAAAAATGTCCTCGCGCAAAATGTCTGCACCCGGATAGATCCATTCGAAGCGTGCATGTCACGGAAGGCATTGGAAAACACTCAGCATGTATTCACATATAAGGTACGGACAATTGAATAGATCGTCTCATTCAAAACCTAACGGATGCTTTTTTGTTTACAGATCGAAAACGAGGGCAAACCACTGACGAATCAGAAAAGTTCCGGACGTTGCTGGTTGTTTGCGGCATTGAACTGCATTCGGATTCCCTTCATCAAGCAGTACAACCTGGACGAGTTCGAGTTCTCCCAAGCGTACCTGTTCTACTGGGACAAGATCGAACGGGCCAATTATTTCCTGAACAATGTCGTCGATACTGCGCGACGAGGGGAGAAGGTTGACGGCCGACTCGTGGCATTCCTGCTGTCGGATCCGACTTGCGACGGTGGCCAGTGGGACATGCTCGTAAATCTAATCAACAAACACGGGCTGATGCCGAAAAAGTGTTTCCCAGAGAGCTACAGTTGCGAAGCGAGCACGAGGATGAATTCCGTTATCAAGAGTAAGGTAGGTTGCTATTTGGGGCACGTTTGGTTGTACGTACGCGATTTGGGTTCTCGGTTTTTTGGTTGATTAGGTTCTAAAACTTACTTAAGGCAGTCTATGTTTGATCTTTATACGGTTAGAATGTACGCGACCAATTGTTTTGACCTGAAGCTCATTGAAAGGGATCGCAGGAACGGCCAACCGTGATTTGGCAACATGACCTTGTCGATTGTTTTCGACGTCGGGACACACATTGAAGAGACGTTTGTTGACATACGGACACATTAACATTAGCACTCTTTTTTGAGGCTTCGAATACGACACGAAGCTTCGCATATTTTCCAGCGTCTACACGGTGTTGATGTGAAAGATAGAGGTATGTTATCGCTCTGCATCGTTTCTGGCCAGGGTGCTAGAGCTTTTCTGGGGTGAACTGGTTTTACACACCCCTTCTGACTCCCGGGATTTCCTGAGAGTTTGGTCCAGGGTGATCGATGTCGGTAGACCGACCACCACCTTCCGAGCCCATACTTCGGCGGCATGTGTTGAAGTGATCGCCAATCGAAAAGAAATGACGGAAATAGAGTTCTAGACAATGGGTATGCCTCGACCGCCATATAGCTTTGCCCGTTTCTAGAATGAAGAAAGGGTTTCTTTACCCAACAGGGGATCAACTTCACCTTGCTTGTTGTAATTTGGATCGGCGAGAGGCATCACTCTTCAGGCACCGGCATCGACATCAAATGGTTTACACGGTTGATGTGAAATCAACAAGCCCCCCCCCCCTACACCTAACGACAGCCGTAGGCAGCAAACTGAGAAAGTTCACTGAACAGCCTGCTTTGGAATCCGTGATACTCAATGCCACCGGATCCACTTGTGTTGGGCTCTTCAGTCGTCGGTTTTTGTTGCATCGATGTAGTTGCCGATGCTTCCGCATCGCATCCATCCAGGTTGTTGGAGCTGGCCGGAATTGTAGTCAGAGCTGACGCCATTTATGCAGATCAGCATGATGCTTTTGTTTGCACACCACGATTAACGAGTCGTTCTTCGCTGTGTGAGTCGCTTTGAAGCAAACATAGCACAGCTTACCTCGTAGGATAAATTGCCGTCAGTCGTTTGTTGGCATCCCTTTCAAGCTGGCGCACTGGTATATGATGTATATGATGTGAGCTTCTGAAAACTGCGGATAGGATAGCTGGGTGCTTGCGTGTGAGCTTTGGATTGTCCAGCTGAACAAAGCAGTATTTGTGTGTTAATCCACTCTGCGGTCGAGCTCTCTTTTCACTGCGCTGTCAGTTTCCTTCTTGGAAAAGGACACGCAGGGTTTCAAGGTTTCACATCTTCTCTCGAGGAATGTGGCGAATCCTGGATGCTAGGATATTCCACGTTGACTTGAGCCGAATGGGTTTCACTGTCGAGTTTCTTCAACAACAAGTGAATCGACCACGGGGCACGGAATTCACATTCTTCGGCCTTGGCCTCGAGCTATCGCAGAACGTCATCCGCTGTCGACCCAAGGTTGCGGTGTATTATAAGAGATGGTGCAGTAACTGGCGGCTGGTCCACAAACGCCTTGATTAGTACTGCGAAAATGTTCTTTTTCTTGTCGTTGAACTAGGTCATTTTCCACTCTTGCACGTAGCTGATATCGGTGATAGTAATCGCACTAATCAACATCTTCGCTTCTCCGTCCAAGTGTAAGAGCAGGCACTGCAGTTCAACGGAATCCATGAGGTTCGTTGAATGAATGCAACTCACGTACAGGTCCATCAACGAGTCCGATTGCTTTAGTTGGCAAGCGAACCTCGAGCGCAACATTACCTCCGGACGCTTGAGCGGCAGCGAACGCTTGAAACTCGTGGATGCAACTTTTACTGCCAATTGAAAAACGGCTGCAGTCTGTCTCGGTAACATTTGCATTAAAAAAAAGGACTATTTTCGGATGGTGATAAAAAAAGCTAAGACGGATAATTGCTTTTAATAAATTTTCCATGGAAGGTAATTATTTAAGCTTACTTGCAAAAAAAATTCTACGCCCCTCGCGAGCGGCCATCCGGCAGTTAATCGAAACATTCGCCATGGCGGATGAAGACATGCGTTTAGGCATGCTTTTGAGTTCTTTCTTAGTTTTATTTATCAATTCCTCCTCAGTTTTGCGACGAAATTGTTGGAGTATGTCTTACGTTTCAGGTTGGCCCAGTTCACGGCCAGTCCGGAGCGAAAGAAGAGCGTCTTTGACATCCCCTTCACGCTGATTGTCAGCCACAGCAGCACCTTCTTGGGGAACTCGGTGTGTGAAATGAACTTCACTTCGAAGCTCACTTTCTTCGTGGAGGAAGTGAAAATCGGGTTGACCATCTTATTCAGCCGCTGCCGCTGAGTCGCTGCCTGCAGCTCCGAAACCAGAGACGCGACTTCCGCTTCCTGACATGTATGTTCATGTTGAACAGGCACTTTTTCACTGTTCGGCCGAT
The DNA here is from genome assembly GCA_034211315.2 of Aedes japonicus. NCBI lineage: Eukaryota > Metazoa > Arthropoda > Insecta > Diptera > Culicidae > Aedes > Aedes japonicus. The sequence goes on along the minus strand of JASCZW010005787.1, from coordinate 94,161 downwards.
TGAACCGACCTCCCGGTCAAGCGCACGTAGAGATGTAGCCACTTTTCCCTCGGTCTTCCTCTTCAGCATCCTTTGGAGGTTCTTGTCGCTCAGTGTTGTCGGCCGTCCGTAACCGGGCTTTCTTTCGATGCTCTGATTGTTGTCTAATAGTGCCAAGATGTTGTAGATGCCGGAACGGGCGTATCCGGTGTCCACAAAGTGTCGCACGATGTCCGCTTTCGACGCGGCGAGATGCCGTTCTTAGAACGCGCACACTTCTGAACGGAGTGGCTTCACTGTTTTTGCCATCGCCATAGAGTTCGTCTGATAGAGCTGTCAAAATCTGTCTGCTGACTCATGGGTTACTATGATTGATGCTGCATGGATAATTTCGTCCCATATAAATAAACCCATGAAAAATTGGCAATTTTTGTCCATTTTTTAATGCAAACGTTATTTTAGTTCGTTGCGACACCAACAGCAGCTTCTTTAAGATCATCCGGTGTTTCAACGAGTGTTGTTTCACTTCTTTCGTGGTAGTTTTGATCATCGAGTAGCTTGATGTGCCGTTCATTCGTTCATTGGTTTCAATCAGACGGAATTCAGAACAGTTTGGTGGGTACATGTCTTTCGGTACAAACTCCACAGAACTAGCCGCATACTACTCCCGCACAGTTTTGGTGAAGTGGCATGAAGCCAAATCGAACAAAAACAACTGGTTTGGATCGTGGTGTCTCAAACAGGCCAAGTCCATTTGAAGACACTCAGTTTTGTAAATTTCACCGTTTATCACTCTATTTTCCATACGTGCAAATAGCCTGTCAAATTCTGAAGCGAATTTTGAAAGCTTCTTACGTTTAAAACAGTCAGCCATAGCAAACTTGTCCTTATCTGAGGATTATTCCTGTCCCGGCAACTGCCTCAAGTCCGTTTAAATGTAGGTATCATAATCATTGATACAGCACCGGTATTTCGTTAGCGGCTTCGTATAGAGTTTTCAGGCACGCGTTTTTGGCAACATTCTGATGGCGTTTTCAATCCGGATCGTTTTTTGGCTCTCTGGACGAAATTTTGCAAGCCATCAAGTTTTTTGGCCAATTCCCACGTCGAAATTTTCGGATTCGCTCTCTGTATTTTCCCCGCGTTGTTGCCGGGTTTCGTCCCACTACAGGCTTGTGATCGAGTGTTACCCGTTCTTGGAACTTTTGGAAGACCCTTGACACGGGGAAATGATGTATATTCAGCAGGTTCCAAAGGTGCGATGCGACAAACTCGGATTTTGCATGTGGGTAAAAAAACTTTTCGCCGTTTGCTGCTTTTCTCCTATCTCGACCGGAATCTCACATAGACAACTAACTGCACAACTTAGCGGATGTAAACAATGTACTCAAAATATAAACGCTGCAAAATTTGGTAAATTACGGTCAGGTATGAAATATGTTACGCAAGTTTTAAAATGTCGCAATATTTATCGACTCACCCTTTACTCGAATATAACATATATTAATACGTACATCCTAATAATTCTAGACAACATAGTCAAAAGGTCGAAAGTAACAATTGTAAACAATGACTTAAAACGTAAATTTTCTGGAAATACCAGATTGCTTACATCTTTATCCACTAGGGGAAATGTGGGTAACCCCGTCAGGGTGGCGTCACCCCAACGGCTTTACTAGAAAACCATTTTGCAGTATGTTTTTGACTATACCTATTATTAGTATTTGTCATTTGAACCATTTCGAGACGCATCATACCCACTGGGAACTGTCAAACTCGAAGAAAATAAACAAAACAAACGCAAGCGTCGTCGCATCAATACCGGATGTAATTTTTCGATGGTAGATTTCAACGTCTTGACAAATAATTAAGTACAGAAATTCAATTCCGTCGATCGCGTACATTCATTTACACTGTATTTTAGTGCTGAGATTCATTGAAAGGTAAGTTTAACCAATTATCCAAGATTTACGGTTGTAATTAAGAAAAAGTGCCTTTCGGGCAAGCCCGTCACTCATCGGTGCGGGTATAGACCGTCATGCTCTTTGGATCAGTCGGATGTTTGTTGAAACTACACTAACCATTTTTATCAGATGCAACAGTTAACTACAAATGGAACACCCACTGCAGAAATTGGACTGATCGAGCAGCTGATCCGGAGGCAAAAGGATACAGTGGATCGCGGAATTTCCGTGAATCAAAGTTACAAATCAGGGATTGTCGAAAAACACAGAGTAGTGCACAAATAGGCAAGTGCTTCACCCAATTTCAAGTGTGCTTGTCTCCTGTTTCAGAAGAGTGCACGAAAACGAAAGATGCGATAGATTTCTGTAGCAGAACGAGTTAGACAGATAGCCGCATCAGTGCACTACTCTTTTCAGAGACGAAAGAGTAATGCTACAGTGATCTACTCAGAGCTCTACTCAGTGCTTTACTCTGTTGCTTTGGCTCATGCTTTGGTAAATGGTAGCAAAATGAACAGTGTTGATGCTAGTAACCAAAAAGTGCATTGTATGGGTTCATAGATGGAAAATCATTATTAAAATCCTTATTCACGATACTCAGTCGCGGCTCCATGCCGCCGATGTCTGTTTTATGCAGCTTGTAGTGCACAGAGATCAGACAAGAGATTGAGTCGCAATCGTTTAGCACCCAAAGAGATTCGAGAGCAAATTCAAAATGAAAGATGTGCTGTCTTGAGTGCACTGGCACGAACAAGCCGGTAAGTCATCAGTACAGACTGCACTTTCACGTCTCTTTGATCAGCGGATTCAATCGTGCTGTACTCGTAGCAGCGCGTGCTGCACTCAAAGAGATTTGAGTCGCACCTTATCCCTGGCTGCAAAGGCGTTTGGAATTCCGAGAACTACGTTGGCAGACCATGTTACGGGAAAGGTGGTGAAGTCGAAACTGGGATCACGAGAAACGGGTCTCACGCCGGAACAGGAAGCAGAACTTTTGCAGCACCTGCTTGTTCTGGAAAGTCGTTTTTACAGCATTAGAAAGAACGATGTCCGTGAGCTGACTTTCGAGCTGGATAAATAAAATAAGATTGCCCATCCGTTCAACAAAAATGGTGCGAATGGAAATTTCAAATCAAACCCACATCAAAAGTCTTTTGAAAATTTCCCTGATTGATAATAAATGACTTGTGGCAATATTGAGCTTGCCGCACATGTTTTAAACCTGGAGATTTTGGAGACTCCGGAATCTGTTCCATTTAAAGGGCTGTCCATATACTACGTGCTTATCATGAGGGCTCAAGAATCAGAAAAAAAGATTACTCGCACAGATAAAAACAGATTTCAAACAAAATTATGGCACATGGGTATGTATGAATCTGAAACACTCTAAAATATGTCCCTGTGGTATATGGATGACCCCTTGTGAAATGGCCAATGGAGATGGTTAATAAATCATCACAAATGATCAAAAATATCTACATGTTCAAAATTAAATTTCGTTTGCATAAATCTTCAAAACTGTTTTAATAAAAATGAATGCCGGTCTTACCCCATTGGGCGACGGACTTACTTCATGGGGGTGACGGTCTTACCCGCACTGATTGAAAAACTTCAATATTTACCATGTTTGTTTTGCGTATGTTGTTTTACCGAAAACACATATTTTGACACTTCCAACGCATAAATCATATAAAGTAATACTCCCATCAAAGATTATGCTAGGGGTACCAGTCATTTGAAGTATTACGTTAATTTAAAAAAAATCGTAATGCTTAGGGTGACGGGGTTACCCCTTCCTCCCCTACCGACGGGAAGGTAATAACTCCCTGTATCTGTTTCTGGTGCTATTTTGTTTGTGGGAGCAAGCAGATCCCAGAAAAATACGCTAGAAGTCATTGTTTACAAATGTAACTTTCGACCTTTTGACTATTTTGTCTAGAATTATCAAAACGAAGTGTTAATCGAGCATATTTTGGTCAACGGCAACTGACCATTGATTGTATTAACCTCAATACTTTGACAGTTCAGGGAGCTGATTTACAAGGTTTTAGAAGTGAAATTTTATATTGTCTCTTTTCGGATTGTATGCGATTTGATTCAGAAACTGGGGAATGCTTATCGGCTATTTAACTACAATTGTCAAAAAATTTGCAAACAAAAACTCAAACCGATCAGAAATGCATTGCTGACACCATCGTGCAATGATCTATAGTTATCAGTTTCTGTGACCGTTGCCAGCGTTTTTCGAATCGGATTTCCGAATATGGGAATAGTGGTTTTGTATCTAGCCAATTGCGCCTGGATGCCTCAAGTTATCAAAGAGCAGTCTGCACCAGCCTTAAAGTTCTGTCCAGTTAGAATCCGGAATCACTTATTATGTTGCAGCGGCACGGAAAGTGACCGCTGCAAAAATTCTTTTACAGTGGTTTGTTAACCTAGGCGCCCAATTTCTTTGGTATACACTTCACGGTGTTTCGTGCAGTGAGTCAAAAGTTATGCCAGATGGAAGCCGAGAGGAGAGAAATTCTGTACATACAATTCTGAAAATCGCCAAATCAACCATGTATGATGTGCTCAAACTTTTCAGGGAGCGAAAGAGCGTGGATCGAGTGCCTCAAGGTAGGCGTCGTAGTGGAACATATGACCGCAAGTTGAACCAGAAGACGTTGAGAACCGTCAGAGCAAACCCTGGACTATCAGATAATGAAATCGCACAAAAATACGCTGCTGCTCCAAGTACCCTCCAAAAAAGCGAGCAGAATATCGTTCTTATCGAGCCAGCAAGCAACCAAGCAGAACGCTGAAGCGAAGTTTCGTTACCAAAACTCGAGCTCGGAAATTGTACCAGCAGGTTTTGACGAAGTACCAAGGATGCCTGCTCATCGACGATGAAACCTACGTCAAAATGGATTTCGGACAGCTTCCTGGCCAAAAATTCTACATGGCGACGGAACGAGGAGATGTTCCCGCGAAGTTAAGTTTGCTTATATGGACAAATTTGCCAAAAAAAACTGATGATTTGGCAAGAGATATGCAGCTGCGAAGCAAAAACCAAAGTGTTCGTGACGAATGGGACGATGGACTCGAAGCTGTACAAGGAAGAATGCCTCAAAAACCGCGTTCAATCTTTCATTAAAGCCCATAAAGGCCCCGTGAAGTTTTGGCCAGATTTGTCGAGTTGCCACTACAGCCGGGAAGTCATCCAGTGGTACCGCGATAATAACGTAGATTTCATCGATAAAAACATAAATCCACTCAACTGCCCGCAGTTCCGGGCCCATCGAGAGAATTTGGGCAATAATGAAGCGGAAGCTGAAAGAAAGGAGAAAAACGGCTCGGGACGCGACTCAGATGACCAAAATGTGGAACAAATATGCCAAGGAAGTTGACTCCGAAAGTGTGCAGCATTTGATGGGAGGAATAAAAAAAAAGTGAGAATTTTCATTAGAAACGAAGAGAAATTATTTATATTGATATTTTTTTCTTGATAGTACAGTAAACTACCTTTGGTTTGAGGTATTGAACTTATTTGTACGTCAATCCGTTACCGAGATACAGATGATTTTATTATTCCGGATTCTAAATGGACAAAGGTTTACTAGTCATATTCAGCACTCTGTGAAAAAACTACCTTCCTCATACCAGGCAGAAGAAACTGAAATCCTACGGCGCTCCCTTAAGCGACGTCCCCTTAAGTTAGTTGAAGCAGTAACCAGCAGCCCACAACCAGGAGATTAACGGCTTCTAATTGTACTACGACAATTCTTGCGACAGTCAACTTGCCACTTTTTAAAATCATATTTGAACTTAGTCCATCGTGTTCCTAATTACCTGAGGTAATATCTGTATGCACTCTTATCAATTTTTCTACTCTCATTCCAGCTGCGGGAGTACGCTAAAGTATTACGTACGCTCATCGCCGATGGGGCCAGCGACGAAGACGTGCAAGCCAAAATTCAGGAGCAGATGAACGAAGTGTACAACGTGGTCGCCATCTGTCTGGGCATTCCGCCAGAGAAATTTACCTGGGAGTATTACGACAAGAGCAAGAAATATCTAAGCATCGGGCCAATCAAACCGGTAGATTTCTACGAGAAGTATGTCAAGCCCTACTTCAACGTCGACGATAAGGTATGCCTGGTCACTGATCCCCGTGCGGCGAATCCTTACGGACGGTCGTTTACTGTGGATTGCCTGGGGAACGTCGTCGGAGGACGACCGGTGCTCTACAACAATCAACCGGTGGAAACGTTGCTGGATTTGGTGACAAAAGCACTGAAACTCGGCGAACCGGTGTGGTTTGGTTGCGAAGTAAGCAAACGCTTCGCTGGTAAACAGGGTATTGAGGATCTGGACATGTATGGAATGTTTCAGTTTTCCTTGTTGGCCTAGCTAGTAATTAAGATCCTTTTCTTTATAGACATGACTTCAAGTTAGTATTTGGAGTTGATATTCAAACTACTATGGATAAGGCAGATCGTTTAATGTACGGTGAATCAATGATGACTCACGCTATGGTATTTACTGGAGTGTCCGTAGACGTAAGTACTTGGCTTTATTTCGGTTATGAAATCAAATCAATTCATGCTCTAATTTTACCTTCAGCCTAATACGCAAAGACCGACCAAGTTCCGCGTGGAAAACTCCTGGGGCGAGGATCGTGGCGAGAAGGGATACCTAATCATGACGGCCGAATGGTTCAAGGAATTCGTGTTTGAAGTGGTGGTCGATCGTAGCATAGTTCCACAAGACGTTCTGGACGTTTTCGATTTGACTCCCACCGTTCTGCCTGCATGGGACCCAATGGGTACATTAGCCAAGTAAATCACCATCACGACGCAGTGCGGTTATTTGGACATTGTCCTCTTTGCATGAAAGATAAATTATACATACTAGGTACTATAATATTCGAAAGCATACACAACAAAACAATAACTGCTAAAAGCGGAAAGACTTTATGCTTCTTAATGAAAAGCAGCTGTAGGACAAACAAAATCAAGACAAGCGTATGTCGTAATTAAAAAGCACATACGTGTGAAAGCTTGCATTGAAAGCCATTCTTGTATTGGACAAGAAATAACATAAACTAGTTAATAAACTGTATTTAAATGAATAACATATTAATAATCAATATATGTCACAGGCATGCGGGGGAGACGTATTTTTTTTAAAGAAATTAAATATAATAACATTGAAATTGCAATGCAAAAACGGTTTTCATGGATAAAGATGATGACAGCTTCATACAGTTCACTAGTATTGAAATTTATTCCATCACCTATCACAACGTCTGCCGGATGCCGGATCAATTGTTTACAGTTTCATTCTTTGGGCCGATTCACCTTCTTCTGATACAGGTCATATTCGTAACTCAGCTTGGACCATATTCCCAGACACATCTTCACCAACCGAGTATCTGGTTCTGTTTGTCGTTTTTCCTTCAGGTAGATCCGTTTGACAATTTGTTTGGCTCCAGCAAAGTCATACCTTTGAATCATTGCGATGGCCATATAAAGACGACACCTTGCTATGACGGAAGGATCCCCCAACCGAACTGCTAGTTTCATTTGTTGCACCGAAATTCGACCGGCAGTTTCGGCCTAAAAAACAAAAAAAAAATCATTTCAACTGTGTGGTAGCAGATCAATTGAACCCGTAGTCTTACGCAAGCTAATTTATAATCTCCTAAAGCAGAAAATGCTCCGCCAAGTGTCGACAACCAGGACATCATTTCATCCACCTCGATGCGTTCCCACATCATTCGGTTTGCTCTGCTACCCCTTGAATAAAATACGATTCATCGATTAAACTTTCCACAGAAGTTCCTAAGAAAAGCAACAATTACCATGCATAATCTAGTGGCTCCTTGGTGGGAGGATGGATTTGAATAACTAGCCTTTGCTGATAGTTTCCGCAGAAGCCAACGATCAGGTTGGCAATCATTAATCTGTACAAGGGAAAATATCGGAGATCTTGCAGGAATCGATTCACCTCTATGGCATCAACTGGCAATATTTGAAAATTTCTCTCATTGGTACCGTCGAAATTGTAGCGCTTCTCACATTTTTTCAAGCATTTCTTGCATATTTTGAACTTTTCAAGGGTGCTCAAATAATCCTGAATGTAATATAAAGTCATTTTTCTGCAGATATTGTGAGAAGTCGATAATTTGTAAACTACACTGGATAGTAAAAACTGCTAAAATAACTCGTTATGCTTTTTCGATTCATATCCAGTAAACATAAAACAGCTGTTTTCTATTGACGGCCGTAAGCACCAGCAGCATCTGAGAGTGGAACTGTCAAACCAATCGATTGTGCTAGCTAGCCTGTATAGGTACACTGTAGCTGGGAAGTACCCATGATTAAGTATAATTTCACCCATTTCGGAATAAAGAACATTCACCAAATCTATCTATACACGCAAAAAAAAGTCGCAGTAGAAACTACCATTTCGAGGGTTAAATTAAGCGCAATCACCAACAATTTTCAGCTGACTATAAATGCGTTTGATTTTACCATGCCTGCGATAAGATCAACCATGTTGCGGTTGATATCAATATGAGGTCTGTCAAATATACCACAAACGTTGAAGGTTTCACTATAAACGTAGTAAATTTGAGTGAAATTTCATTGTAGTTTTAAAGATAGGCATAGTCGGTTGAAATGGTAGGTTTTACTACAAGATTTTTTCCTGTGTATATATAAAAATGAAATGCTGTCCGTTCGTGACAGCATAACTCACAAACGACATGATGGATTTACTTGATTTCTTTTTGGGTTGATTTTCCTTGGTTTCCAACAGGTTTATATGAAGAAAAAATTATAAAAATTCACTGGAAAATGAAAAAAAAATCATAAAAACCAAAATGTGATTTTGTCTGGGAATATCATAATATGCTAGACAGCAAGACCATTTTTCGATTTGTAAAGAGGAATCGTTAAAAACTATTATAATGGCGTCGTTTTTAACAAAAACAAAAGAACGGGACAAGAGAGAATCTCTGATTGAACTTTTAAAAGATATACAAAAAATGATAATACAATAGAGTCGATTATTTCGCAATTTTTTACGGGATTTTCGGAATTTGAAGTGGTTTGCGAAAAAATACGCGGTTTTCGTTATTCATCTGAGTAGATACCGTTCGCTAAATTTGATCAAAAATGTGTCTAAACCTAGCTTTTATCGCTTCTTTACGAAGTTTTCGTGAATTACGGGTTTACGTGATTCAGGATTTACTCGGTTTTTAAAACGGCGTTTTTAACAGCGCATTCATCCCGTGTAAAAGTAACCCAGTATAAACGATTTATAGCATGTAGATGCACGTATAAACTGAAACGTTAGTATTGGTGATACCTGCAGTGAGATATAAATCTCGATCGAAATATAATACGGTCTATCAACATTTGTAAACAAACATTTCTGAGTCCTTCTCTTAAAACATAAGTCACCACGCAAACCAATACCATAATCATGTAGGGAAAGTTTACCCTACACGATGATGTTATAGGTTTGCGTGAGTAGCTTATGGTTTGCGTGAAAATAGGCTCAGAAGTGTATGTTTACAAACGTTGAAAGGCCCTATTCTAAAGTTGATTAAGAATTGGAGTGAAGGTCAATGGAAAGTGAAGGTATTAGTTCTTGACAAAATAGTCAAATGGACGAAAGTAACATATGTAAACAATGACTTCTTGCGAATTTTTCTGTGATCTGCTTGCTTCCACAAACAAAGTCGCACCAGAAACAGATACAGGGAGTTATTACCTTCCCGTCGGTAGTGGATATGGGTGTTTGCAACATGTCAGTTCCAGGAAATTTACTATTAAAGTCATTGTTTACAAATGTTACTTACGACCTTTTGACGATTTTGTCTAGAGTTTATGTCTAATGTGTTGATCTGACAGATGTTTAATTACATTTGTCCTTGTATTAAATATTATCGTTCGCCGTGTGATTAACCCATTTCCGTCCGCTGTTGCGTATACGCAACAGTGGTTTTGAAAAATTCGTGTAAGCATGTACGTTGAATACGATCAAAACAAATTAGTTTGTTTGAAAGGTATATCCTTTGGCTATCTTACTGACTGTGTTCACACACACCAATAGAAAAAAAAACTCACAAATTGCATTGTATGAGTTGGTACATATCTTATGGACACAATTTCAATCATAAACTAGAAGTTGCTGGTTATATTTTTTGTCGTTTCACAATGGGAATATGTTCACAAAAGGCCAAATATTATTTGTAGCTAGTTAACCATCCATTAAGGTGTGGCTGAGTGTGTACCATTTGAGCTTAAAATGTATGTTGCATTCTATTTGTCGAGCAATGCGCCAGTAAGTTGCGCATACGCAACATGCTGTCGCGGTGTCCTAAGCGTCAAAAAAAAACCTCTAAAAATGCTAAATTTCATTAATGCATCCACAAGACTTATATTTTGATACGATATCGTCGAAAAAAATGTTTTGTGGAAAACGGCGAAAATGGATTAATAGGGCATCAGGAAGATGACAACAACGAAATTACTAGAAATTAAAAAGACACTAACTAAGTTGTGATTTCAGTCAGTTTCAATTAGTATTGTTGTAAAATGCCTCCAACTAGACGGAATAATATCGGTCGTGGCAGCCACACGGCTGCTAGCTTAGCAAATTCTCGAATGAGACAAAGGGACGATCAGCGTGCAACTCAAACTGAATTGGATCGACAATGGATTTCATGGGCTCGAATGATGTTGAGTGAAGAAGAAACAACAGCTCAAAATATGAGCAATAAAGTTAGAAAGAAGCATAATCGCAAGTATCAGAAAGATCAGGTGACAATCTTGCCCAACATAACCTTATAAATTGATTTCGAAGGCAAGCCTACATTCCAAAAAATATTCAACGTGCTGTCTTTAGTTGATTACAATGCGAATATATCAGTCGCCATTGAATCAATGAGTGTAGTTTGTTCATTGTAATGCATTGAAGTTCCCAAATGGAACATCAGAGCCTTTGATGTTTGGATCAGGACGTGGTTCTAAACATTTTCTGCAGAACATCCAGAGTTATAATGGTTGTTTTAAAATGATTTCGTTTGGCGCAACGCACATAACAATATTTAAAACTTTTCTTGGACATAGTTTAAAAATTAGTAAATTATGAAATTGTGGAACCGTCTACGTTACAGGTCAAATTTACCAAAACGCAAGTTCAATATTGCCACCGACGGACACAGCCCATAAATTTCTACAGATTTATATCATGGGAGATTCACTCAGCAAGATTATTCCACCATGATGCGGGACATTGATCAAAAATTGCAAGCGATGCTTCATGAGTCCAATGGATTGATTCAAATATTCAAGACTGCTCTAGATCCAATGCCATCTATCAACCATAAGCATGCGATTCAAGCTAATTACTTCTCCAGTTTTCCAATAAGTAGTTTAAGTGTGAGCAGGACAACCGTCTGCCGGGTCAGCTAGTAATACATAAAATTAATTACGCAATAATGAGTTTACCCATAGATGGAACATAAAATATTTATCCATTCAGGGGTTCTTTTTAACCCACTAATTAGTAAGTAAAACAAGTTGTGTCCTAAATTAGTGAAACTGTACCGATTAATAGGTACTTTCTACTCCCGTTATATTCGACTTATGACATTCCCCAGGATGTCATTTCAAAGAAAATTAGTCCCCCAAGGGGAAAATCACTCGGCACATGTTGTTAACAGCATCAAAAACACACTCGGACATATTTCAAATACCTCGCCACGATATGAAAGATAAATTCATTTCTGGCACCACTTACACGAATCAATTTTGGTTTCCCTCGTGCTTGCACTGATGTAATTCACAAAATCCATAAGCGTGCGTAGATTAAATGTCAAAAAGGACCATGATTGCCCAGAGGCATAAATTTTCTACTGTAGTTTTGAGAGATATGCTGAAACACAGAAACACTTTCCGGAACCCCGAAACACAAACACAACGTTACAGAGTGACTTGGTTTATTTATAAATATATGGATTTTTTCTCATATAACATTTACATTTCAACAGTGGATCTTGGTGGAGACTGCATGAATTGAAGAGATTTCCAATGTAAGTAAAAAGAGACACGTGAATTGGAGAGAGTTTGAAAATGTATTTGTTTACATACCAAACAAAATATAAATATAAGTCAGCCACCAAGTCTCGATCCACGAGAACTTTAATAATGAACAACTTAGAGAACCTTACGATCGCACAACCTATTTAATATCGCACAACTCTCCATTTTTTATAGTTGCACATGTACTATGAGAATAATTGGTTGTACCGACAATTAAATCATGGTCAAGATGACTTTGCAGATAATGGTTACAATAACCATAAAAACAACCTTGTAACCATGGTCATGATTACACGGACTATTCCGACATTATAGTAAACGTTTAGTGGCCATTTTGACCACGCTAAAAGTTGGTTCAACATCACTAACTATCAATACTGGTAAAATTGACTAGCAAACTTTTCTCTGTGGCTAAAGGCTAAATTTGATGAACAGGAACACGAATTTTGACACGAACCGATGGCAAATATAGTGAAGAAGAAATGAGTAACAACTTTGATTGGAGATGAATTATCTGATGGTAATGCAGTACATACTTTTTTTGTGGTAGTCCGAAAGGGGCCCAGATTTTTTATTTATTTCAAAGACATCTGAATACCCAAGCAGCACAGAACGAGCAAAATTTGTTGCAGCGACTTGATTGTGACTTAATTGAGTCACAAAGCAGTCACTTCAACTGGTTTGCAACAAGTGTGCTACTAGGGTAGCAAAATCGGAAAAGACAAAGAAATATAATTGATTATTTCAATTCGAGCTAACGCAGTCCCCTCAGAGCATAGCTTAACAGGGCTAATTTTAAAATACTGGGGACGCGGGGTAAAATCAGCAACATCTTTTTTACTTTAGAAAAAGTCAATTTTTGCGTGACGTAATTAATGGACGTTCCCTAGTGTACTTCTTTCCATTTCGCCTCATGTACAAGCACGGGTAATCCTTAGACTGTTGGAACTTCATCTGTTTCAAGACTTCCCAACAAACATCGGTGTTGAATTAGAGCTTGTTCAAAGAAATTTGGAGAAGCTATTAAGCTATTCTAGAAGAAACAGCTGAATAGCTTCTCCAAATTTGCTTGAACAAGCTCTAATTCAACACCGATGTTTGTTGGGTTGATCGGACTTCTTGTTCCAGACATGACCAGTCTGTTTTAGTGCGTACAATGACTTGCGTAACGAGCATACTACGTGCCAGTAACCATCTTCAAGTCCAGGGGGCTGGCTCATGAAAAATGACTCATTCAGGTCTTCGTGTTTTAATCACGAGCTGGCGCAAGCTCTATGGCGAACACAGTATCCAGAAAGTCGCTCAAGCTGGAAGAGCACAATGGGCGGGACATGTTGTAAGAATGTCGGACAAAAACCTTGCAAAAATGGTGTTTAATTTGAATCCGACCGGTACGGCTTAGTGAGTGGTTAAACCAAGGCCTTGAAAATGTGGGAATTCGAGGAACTAGAGACGAACAGTTCTCAACCGAGTCTTATGAAGAAATAACGTGACGCAGGTGCGGTCCTAAGGGGACGTTGGACCAGCATAAGTAAAGTGTTTGACCAACATTCCTCGTTGACTGGCAACCGTTAGCAGCACTGGCGCTAAACTTTCTTCATAGTCTGTTCCGAACATCTGATTGAAACCTTTGCGACAAGGCGGGTTTTATAATTTGCTACGTTGCCGTCTTCGTCCAATTCACGCACAAAAATTCATATGCAACCCACCGCTTTCCGATCTGGTGGTAGATCCACCAAATGCCATGTACCACTCTCATGCAACGACTTCATCGCATCGTCCATAGCTGCCTTCCTTCCTTCGTGGAACGTTTTCGGTTCATCTGTTAACTTTCTTATCATTCCTGTTATTTCTCGGAAACGTTGAAGCGGCACACCCTTTGTGATACGGGATGATCGTCTAACCGGCGTGGCTGCTGACTCCGTCGATTTTTGCCTGGTCGGCTGCTGCACCATCGTCATCTTTTCCTTCGTTCGAAGTATCGTGCATGCTGGAATCTACATTTGTCTGCTCCTCCTCAGCCAGAATTTCATCGATATTATCTTCTTTTTGGGATTCGGAAACCACATCACCAAGATCATCCAAGGGATTGACATCGAACTGCTGAACGACTTCGCACTCGTACTCAACGATATGAAAATTTGACTTTTAGAATGTTTGATTTCCTTCTCCTCGATAAACTTTGCATCTCGGCTGATGGTTGTTTTGTCGGTGGTGGGATCAATGTAACGGAACGGTTTATAATTATCGGCATACTCCACGAACGTGTGCCTCTTACTCTTAGGATCGAGCTTCTTGCGTTTCTTAGCTGGCACATGAACGATAAGTGAGCATCCAAAGATGTGTAGGTTGCTGTAGTCCGGTAGTTTCCCTTACCACAATTTAAATAGCGTCTTTTCGATTGACCTCGCAGAATGCTTTGGAGGTGTTCAGCTACATTGATGGCCTCGGCCCAGTAGCGGTACCCAACCTTAGCATCAATTAACATACAGCGGGCCATTTTCACCAACCTCTGATTTTTACGTTCCACAACTCCGTTCAGTTGCTAGGCCTAGGTAGGCCTCACCGCTTTAATCTGAGCGGATGACAAAGAGATTCCGTCCATACGATTGCGGACCATGCTAACGTGGTACTCCACGATCACACCCACAGCTTTTGATTTTCGTCTTCAAGTAATCACGTTTCTACTGAGATGTGGATGCTTCGTTCTTCCCCATTGGACAACCACGCTCCGTGTGGCCTAATGCCTGATTTCCTAGTCTGGTTTCCGATATCGGTGGCAAGTAATTTTCTTCTCGGAACCGACGCGAAAGATGGATTCGCTTTGATGAAACTTCTCCATTCTCTTCTGTGCTTCATCCAGTAACTTACTTTTTACCAACTCCATGGTCAGGTCGTTGTCCGCACGGATCTCCAGTGCCGATGTGAGATGATCGAAGGACTCTATCACTCTGGCCACTTTTAGACTCGTTTCCAGTTCTTGACCTGCGTTCGCAAGACTAGAGAATAATTCTTCCATCCGAAACAAGTGGGCCTCCATGTCACCGCTTTCGTCCTACTCCGCCATGCAGAGTTGCTTTAGGAGTGACACCTTGGTCATCATCGTCATCTTTTGATGGTGGTTCGCATCCATCGAAGCTTTGACCTCCTTGTTGGCACGTCCACAAGAAGAGCGATCGTACCCCGGATCTTGGCGTCACCTTCCTTCCAGGTTACGGTCAGTGGGTTGCAGCGGCCTCTCCACAGGTTCTCCTGAATTACCACCAGGTCTCGCCGCCGCTACGGAGCTCTACGATACTGAACTTTTCGCCTTTCATTTTAGTCTTCATTCTTCAAACGCGTCTAGTATAGTGGTCAAACGCAGAATAAACAGTTTATTCTATAGAGGGCTTAGTTATAGACATGTCAAAATAATTATTCCCTACTAGACATCAGATAGATTTGTTGGCTGATAGCAGTGTCACGTAATGATACCACTTGGAAATGCTTATTGAGCCTTCGGATAATCCCTTCATATTCTTCTTTTTTGTGGCAGGCAATGACCATGTTGGCAACGTAAACTACCGAGTAAGTATACTTCTCTTGGACAGGTCAATGAGCGCACTAACGTAGGCAGATTCAACCGAAGCCAAAAGAATACTCCGCTACCTCAAGCATACCATGAACTACGAGCTCGTTTTGGGGAAAACTTATTCCGGCCTGGAAATGTACGTGGATGCAGATTGGATAAGTGATGCGAAGAGTCGTAAGTCCAACTCCGTGTACTTATCCCTGTTTGGCGGTGGATCAATATGCTGGGGATCCCGAAAGTAGACGTGTATTGCCATCAGCAGTACGGAGGCGGAGTTCATAACGGTCGCAGAAAGTTGCCAAGAACGACTATGGATTGATCGGTAACTAGCGGATTTCACAGTGAATACAGCCAAGCCAATAGTAATCCATGAAGACAACCAATCTTGTATACAACAATTAGAGTCCGGATCGTTCGAAACATGTGGACACTAAATAACATTGTGTGTACCTGCTGAAGGAGATGAGATGATCAGGATGAAGTACTGCTCCACTCAAGAAATAGTGGCCGATATGCTGACGAAGCCCCTGGCCAATGTGAAACTACCAAGATTCAGGGTAAAATTTTACCGAAATCCAGCAATTTTTTTACAGATATCTGTAAAATTTTACCGAAATCCGTAAAATCGGATTACCGAACGTTCAGCTGTTGAGAATTCGGTAAAACTTTACAGATTTCTGTAAAAAAATCTAAGTGTGTAGGTTTCGTCGTCGAGTGTTGATGTTCAAGAGACCAAGTAAAGTGGAACAGTCAATGTTTTCCTGAAGGAGATCACTAACGAAACACGCTTTGGCCACCACACGCCTCCCTTCCAACAATTTCAGGTTGATGAGCTTACACCGGTTTTCATAACTTGGCAATCGGCGACGGTCTTGCCAACGAAGATGTCGCAAACAAAGCATATAAACCTTCGCTGAACGGATTCAATCCTAGAAGGTAGAAAAGGGTCCAAACGACAGCACAGTACACCAAAAAAAAAAAAGGATGAGCCAAAGAGCAGTATAGTGCCTTCAGACAATAAACGTCTTTGAAGTTTTTTGCGAAGCGGAAGATGAATCCTAGCTGCGATGAGGCTTTAGAAGCAATATACGGAATATGGGTCTCGAATGACAGTTTGTTGTCTAGCAGTACTCCTATATCATTGACTGTTGTTTCACGTTTCAAGCGCGTTCCTCGAAGGATGTAGTCGTGGAGATACATCGCACGTTTTCGGCCAAAGGTAATAGCAGAGCATTCCATTGATCCGGCACCAGTCGTCGAACACTTGTAGTTCCTGCTGAAGAAAGTGGGCATCTTCTGGACGTTTGATAACGTAATACAGTTTTGGGTCGGCCGCGTAGGATAATTATAGGCATCTGAGGAATAAGTTCTCGTCGTTCATACATAACTGGAAAAGAAATGGACCAAGCTGACTGCCCTAAACTCCAAGGCGAAGCTTCAAGTTAGAGTCGAGAGCAACATCGCGGCAACTGCAAATCTATCTGATGCCTAGAAGGCTATGATTAATTTGACAAGCCTATAAATTCATTCAGCTTTTAAGCACTATATAAGGAGGAAGTTTTATTACGACTACGGTCTGAATTATATTCCCAATTTCCATAGAGCTTTGGTCAAGTCATACTTGCAGAAACGCTTGAAGGAATCGCATTGAAACATTTGAGAAAAACTGAAAAAGTAGGTAAAACGATCGTGAAAAAGTCAGTGCCGGAACTCACGAGAAAGTACAAGTGCATGCTTCATCCTTGTCATTTTGTTAAACAGTGTTCTTCTATTGTGAGTGGAAATCAAACGTTGTAGAAATTTAACAAGAAACAATCATTAAATTTAGCAAAAAAATGTTTTATTTTCCCATTCTGAAGCTGTGCTTATATTTTCTGGAACACCCGATGGTTCATCTAGTTCGGTTTTGCACTTAAAATTATGAATTTTACATGGGACGTAATTCATGTTTGTAAAAAGTCATGAAGCGTAAATACAGATTTCGTGTAAAATTATGTCTCCTGACACTGACACATACGCAATAGGGGGTTTTAATTTAAAAAACAAACATGTTTTTTTTTATGAATCTCAACTATTTTTTCTCGATTTTTAAACAAGAAAAATCTAATCATTTTTATTTTCACAAACCGATATGCAGTTTCACAAAGTGACATTTTCTTTCAGTAACAGGGGGCTCCCGGCACTTAATTATCAGTCACAGTGGCTCCCATTATGACATAAATGTTAACTTTTGTATGCTACACAGAAAAAATTCTTGTAGTAAAAACTACCATTTCAACCGACTATGCCTATCTTTAAAACTACCATAAAATTTCAGTCCAATTTACTACGTTTATGGTAAAACCATCAACATTTGTGGTATATTTGACAGACCTCATATTGATATCAACCGCACCATGGTTGATCTAATCGCAGGCATGGTAAAATCAAACGCATTTATTGTCAGCTGAAAATTGTTGGTGATTGCGCTTAATTTAACCCTCGAAATGGTAGTTTCTGCTGCCGGTATATTATTATATTTGCTTTCGACAATGTTATAATCCACATACCCCTGTAACACCAAGTGTGAACGGGTCACACTACAACTTACACACTTAGAAAATTTTGCAGTGTTCGGTAATTTTTTACCGAACTTTCAACAGCTGAACAGTTCGGTAATCCGATCTAACGGAATTCGGTAAAGTTTGACAAGTTCCGGTAATTTTCTTACCGGAATACTGTAAAATTTCACCGAAATCCGGTGAATCGGATTACCGAACTGTTCAGCTGTTGAAAGTTCGGTAAAAAATTACCGAACACTGCAAAATTTTCTAAGTGTGTATATTACGTGATATAGACTATCTTGATATCAGCATCTATACATCTAGTTTTCACTGGAGAAAATGTACATGGAATTTGATATTAAGATACTCTATATTAAGTAATATAGGTTGTAGTGCGAACGGTGTGTAATACCCTATTCGACGAAAGATGTGTTTGATTGAATTTATTTTCTCATCTCTTTCAACTTATTCTTAAGGCTCGAACGCAGTGATAACGGAAGCGGAACGGCGACGGCTGCGGAATAGCCCACACTGACTAAACCTGCTTGTCAGATAGAAAACTGATTAGATCCAAGTTCATACCAATTTGCGACAACTGTCAAACTTGCAGTTTCTGTTCCGTTTCCGTCCACTTTAGGTTTGGGCTTTTATGTGCAAAAGCACGCTTGTATGTGTCGATCTCAGGGGACTGAAATTGACATGACCTTATGGTAGTGTGTAGGTTGCAACTAGTTCCATCCTGCGTTACCCGAACTTGTTGTCAGTGTAAACCTCAATGCGATACGAGTTAAGGTCGGTATCGTGTTCGAAAGAAATTTCTTTTTCTATACCAAACCCATGTTAAATTCCGTTTACTGAAACGGAAAAGTAAAGAATCGAAAAGAAATTTCTGTAGCAGTACACAGATAAAAAGAAACATTGAAATTTATGCATTATCTAATGCACATAGAGGGAATGCTAGATTTGGCAGAAAATAATGAGGTATTCCATGTAAATTTAAGCCAGATAACGCCTGAACCTAGCCTGTTGTATGAAAGGCTGCAAACATTGTTGTATGGCATATGAGAGATTGCAAACAATTTGGTTGTTTACGCCTCCTTTGGCTTAAAATTAAACGAGGCGAGATTTTACGTGCTTTTTAAAATTAATAATTTTTTTCTGTGTATCCATCTGAAAAGAACGAAAAATAAAATGGGAATTTGTAAAGTTTCCACGCAAACTAATGGGAGCTGTCACTTTTACTTTCGGAAAAATATTCTGCTTGATTATTCCGTAAGAGAAAGTGACATTTTGTTCCATGCAGATCAATTGTCAAAATTCCACTTGGTAATATTGAACAAAACTCCGTAACCTCTCTACTTTTTAAGCTTCAACTTTTTTTTTTTTTTATTTAAGCACTATTTAAAAAAAAAACTTTTTTGAGCATATTAGTAGAACGATTGTGATTGGGAAACTAGGAGAATTTAAAATTTAACACTTCATTTGATCACTTTTAAAAAAAAATAAAAAATTAAACCTTGAAACACTTTTTTAAATTTTCGCTAGTAATCGCGAGCAAATTCCATTTAATTCCACTATGAGCTTATCTTTTGACAGATAGGCCTATTTCGTCTGCTACTTACAGACTTCTTCAGTTTCGAGTGCTCGACTTGTCAGTATCGACCTAAAACGATCCCCGATGAGACGTGAGGCCGTGACCAATGACGTTATTGACTACATAATCTATAAATTTCGAAAGGTGTGCATAAAGAATGGTTTGCTAACCCCAGGCTCATTTGTTTGGACCGATGTGCAATTTTGCTTGTTGCGTTCAATCACGGAGTAGCAACTACGAAATGTGCGATCATCTAAAGCTCAATCTCAAGCAAGGGCGAAAAATGACGACACTGGCCAGGATATCAAGCAAAGAGTATGATGGGAGATGTAAAAACAATTTAATTATTGAAGAATAGTTGAGTGAGGTATGATCATACACTTAGAAAATTTTAAAAGTATTCGGTAATTTTTTACCGAACTTTCAACAGCTGAACGTTCGGTAATCCGATTAACAGGATTTCGGTGAAATTTTACAGTACTCCGGTAAACAAATTACCGGAACTTGTCAAATTTTACCGAAAACCGTTAAATCGGATTACCGATCGTTCAGCTGTTGAAACTTCGGTAAAACCGAATACTGTAAAATTTTCTAAGTGTGCATCAAGTTATAAAATCAATTTATCAAGTTTTATGATAGACTGGTATACTCAAGAAAGTTATAAAATTATTGATAAGTTTTCTTAATTTCATAGAAGAATTTGAGAATTTTTTTGTAAACTCTTAAGAACCATTAAAAAAACTGAGAAAAATCAGAAGGGCTCCTTTGAAACCTCATGAAGCTTATTTAGGTTTGATCGAATGAAGTTTCTCAACTTTCAAAAGAAGTTTGCTTTACAAAAAATATCAATTGCCCTGTTGAAATCGAGAATAAAACCGGCCAAAGGGATGACATATCACAGTCTTTTGAGGACCTCTACAGTGTTGAAATTAACTGAAAAAGCGGCCTAAAATCAGTTTTGTTTGTTAGTCTAAACTAGTTCATTTTCGTAAAAGCCCGCTTACTAAACCGTTTCCAATTAACCATGACTAACACGTTGATCGTATGGTGGTGCTTCAAAACTTTTACTTTTACTTTAGCTTACAGGTATCCATTAGCCTTTAGACCTGCAGCAGATAGCTCATTGATTACAAATCATGAGCAAAACAGCCAAATCGAACGCTTTTGCGCTCTGTTATGCATGTTAGATGGGGCAGTAGTATCTGTATAACCGGTTGAAAATCTACATTTAAATCTCACCGCGCTTGTTAATTCATTAGCTGAGGAGCAATTAAGCAAGCCTTTTGATAGCTGTGCAACACAATCATTGTCAAGGTCTGTTCGTTGTTCGTGCAATCATGTTTAACGTGATTTCGAACCTGATCTGTGTGCATATGCAATAACAGCAGCTTCCGCTGGAGAGCTCAACAGGTATTAAGTGTGAAATGTATGGACGTGGAATTCACCTTAGGAATGACACAAAGCGGCTCACCTCAGGGGTTGACATCGATTAATCAAAATGTTAATGACTTGGAATGAAATAAAATACATATGAGGGTTCATTTTCGGATTTGTTTCGTTATCGATTAAAATTAAAACAAAAATCTTTTCTTGATCAGCTTTATTGACCGTGAAATAATAACCTTTATTTTATACGACAGGAGCACACAAATTCAATTTAATAAATAGATAAAAGGAATTGAGCAATTAACTTTTAAAAATAGAATTAGATTTTGCTGGTATCGTACAATCGGCTGAAAGTGTCGTTGTATTTTTTGTGCGCGTTTGAATTATATTCTTTTATCTCCTTTGTGTGGCTGTACATTTTTACAATTTTATATCAATGCTTGAGACGTACCGTTATTCTCACCAGCTGTGGTTTTCCTAACTCACCATTCGCTCACGAGACGAATGCGACAAACACGTGCATAAGGTCACACATGTTACCTGCCCTCAGGAATTCTGAACACGTTTGCCGTCGAGTAGTCACGTCAACATGTTTATTTTTTGGGGCACTAGAGAGAGCGCCCTTATCTAAGGTTACAGAGTTATATTATTTTATCAAATCAAACCTGAACACTCCATGCGTCACCCCGGGGTCACGCATCCTATTTTAAATTGGTTTCAGAAAAGCAGATAGTACAACTGGAATGCGATAAAAGCAAAGAATAGTGCCAGGATGCAGGTGACAGTCAGTTCCTTCTTCCGAAGTGCCTGCTTCGCCTGTTTGACGTTGTTGAGGTCTTCCTTGAAGAAGTTCTTCTTGAGACCTGGAATGATGCGCTCGAAGTACAGCCGCCAGCTGTACGTCCGATTATCGCACGGGTACTGCCGATGGTCTTGTGAGTTCATGCTGTGAAATAAAGTGGAAAAAGAGATGATTTTTTAATTACATTGGTCTTATTTAATAGCATTTTTTTTTACTTCATAAGATATATTTTTAAAGCTTTATCCAAAAAGGTTGCTGTGCTGTTTGTCAATTTTCTTAATCAGTCAGTAACAGCGCAGCTTCAAAGCAACACCATGCTGGAGGTGGCTGAGTTCGATTCCTGGTCTAGTAAAGGAATTTTTAGTATAAAGAAATGCAAAAATGGCACAGGCGGAAGCTCTCAAAAAAGAATTGTGGAAGTCTATTAATTACAATAAGTCAAGAGCAAGCAAGAATCTAATTGTAAAAGCAATAAGCTTAAAATTCTATGACAAAACAGTAAAACTGATAACCCCTTGCCTTTCGAGCATGAGCTTTCGTACGTTTCTTAAGGGAAGAAATCGAATCAAACCATTTCAAAAAAGCTGAAAAAGAACACTGTCAGCACATTTTTCAACAGAATAGAAAACCAATTCTTGCACATCAGTCGATAGCTGATTGCTACATAACTACATAGGTTGAATATTAACTACAAACATATCTAAAAAACTAGCGGTGGTTTTCATGAGAACAGCTTTTAATCGTGATGTGTGAGATGCAGAAACGAGTGATAGTGTGGTGGCCGATCAACCCAAGAATGTGCAGGTTGAGGATCAAGGGCCGGTTCTTCAACATCAGCATCAATATCTCTCAGAACGCATAGCTGGAGTGTGAATACGACCGCTACCGAAGCCATGACATGAGCGTTGAAATCCCCAATGGTTATCTTGACCATTGGGAATTTCAACGCTCAGGTAGGCCAGAAAAAGGAAAACAAACCGGTGATTGGAAATTTCAGTGCACACCACCTGACCAACGACAACGACCTTCGACTTATCGATTTCGCCGCCTCCAAATACCTGGCCGTACTTAGTACCTTCTTCCAGAACAGGCTCCCACATCGGTACACCTGGAGGTCACCAAACCAAACGGAATCACAAATCGACCACGTTTTGATAGATGGTCGACAATTCTCAGACATTATCGATTCCAGAAGCTATCAAGGCACCAACATTGATTCGGTTCACTACCAAGTGATGGTTGAACACAATAACTCCCAAAACTCCCCGTAGTGAACTACTGTCGGTACCGACGCCCACCACGGTAAAATCTCGCGTGGCTGAAGCAACTTAAAGTCGCCGTGCAGTCGCTTAAAACTGCGCAGCAGGAAGAAGATGAGCTCGACGAAGCCACTCTCGAGGACTATTGAAAGACGGTGTAAACAGATATCAGTAGCGTAGCGGAGAACATCTTAGCTTGCTTGGAACGAAGCCAACCGAATGAGTGGTTCGACGAGGAATGTCAGCAGGTGTTGGAAAAGAAGAACGCAGAGCGGAGTGTGAGGAGCTAACGTTTGCATTAAAAAAATGGACAAAAATAGCTGATTTTTCATAGGTTTCCCTTCACCCGCACTGACAAAACTACCCATGCAGCATCAATCATAGTAGCCCATGAGTCAGCAGACAAAATTTGACAGCTCTATCAGTAGAACTCTAACCGTGATGGCAAAAGCAGTGAAGCCACTCCGTTCGGAAGTGTGCGCGTTCAAAGATCGGCACCTCGCCGCGTCGAAAACGAACATCGTGCGACACTTTGTGGACACCGGATACTCCCGTTCCGGCATCTACAACATCTTGGCACTATTAGACAACAATCAGAGCATCGAAAGAACGCCCGGCTCCGGACGGCCGACGACCCTGAGCGACAAGAAGCTCCAAAGGATGCTGAAGAGGAAGAGCGAGGGAAAAGTGGCTACATCGCTGCGTGCGCGTTCATCAAGAAATATCATAAGGGCAAAGACGCGGTGATCTGGCCTGATGTGGTGTCAGCCCACTACTCAAAGCAATCGTTGGAGGAGATGCAGCGGCTGAATATCGATGTGGTACCCAAGTCAGCAAACCACCCCAACGTCTCCCAGCTGCGTCCCATCGAAAATTTCTGGGCCAACCTGAAGCGTAAGATCTACTCCAACAATTTTGCCGCGAAAACTGAGGAGGAATTGATACATAAAACGAAGAAATGTTCTGGTTAACTGCCGGAAGGCCGCTTGCAAGGGCGTAGAATTTGTTTTGCAAGTGAGCTTTAATAATTACCTTTCATGGGAAATTTATCAAAACCATTTATATGTCTTAGCCTTTTTCTTTAGGGAACGTCCATTAATTGCGTCACGCAAAAATATGACTTTTTATAACCCCCCTTTGTCACGTTTTTCGTATGGACCTTCAAATTTTTGTGTATGGATCATCACGTTTTCTCAAACCCCCTCTCCGCCCCTACAGCGTGACGTAATCAATGGACCTTCCCTTATCACCATCCGAAAAAAAAGTCCATTTTTTTAATGCAAACGTTAGAACAGCAGCACCACTCACATGAAACGCAAAAGTTCTACCAAAAACTCAACACATCCCGCAGAGGATTCGTGTTGCAAGCTGAAAGGTGTTGAGATAATGGTGAGAGTATTCTGACAAACTATGGTGAGGTGACCAAAAAGTGGAAGCAGATTTTCGATGAACGTATGAATGGAGGACAGGAACAGGAAGAGGACCAAGACAGCCAAAAAAGTATAATCGGCTATGCAAAAGCTGCCGGGCATATGCACCCTTGACGATATGTGAAGTTAAGGTTGCCATCAAGCAGGTGAAGAATCACAAATCGGTTGGAAGGGATAGTATCGGAGCAAAACTTATCAAGATGGGCCTGAAAAAGTTTGCCAATTGCCTACATCGACTGATAGTCAGGGTTTGGGATATTTAATAGCTGCCGGAAAAGTGGAAGGTTGGAGTTATATGCCCTATCTACAATAAGGGCGAAAACTGGCTTGTGAAAATTATTGTGCGCTCCGTCCTTAATGCCACCTATAAAATGCTACCTCAAATCATCTTTCAGCGACTGTCACCACTAGCAAATAGATTCACATATCACTTCGTCAAAGTGATTGAATCTCATGCCTGCCATTCAACATTGCTCTTTAACGTGTTATGAGACGAGCGACATGCAACATGCGGGGCACGGGTTTTCAACAGATCCAGTCAATTCATCTGCATTTCCGATGACGTGGACATAGTCGGCAGAACACTTGATAAGTTGGCATAGTAGGACACTAGTCTAAAGCGTGAAGCAATGAATATATCTAGACAAAATCGTCAAAAGGTCGAACGTAACATTTTTAAATAATGACATCTAGGATCTGCTAGCTCCCACAAACAAAAAAGCATCAGAAACAGATACAGAGAGTTATAACCTTCCCGTTGGTAGTGGATATAGATGTTAGCAACCTTGGATTTCCAGGAAATTTACGTTTAATGTCATTGTTTACAATTGTTACTTTCTACCTTTTGACGATTTTGTTCAGATATATAAGTCCAAACGAAGTACAGGTTGACATGCGGAACAAAGGACGACAAAGCCGGACTAGGCAGCAGTGTAACGATAGACGGCGATGATTTCGAGGTAGTCGAAAAATTTGTCTTTCTCGGCTCTTTGGTTACTGCGAATAATGATAAAAGCTGTGAGATCCGGGAGCGTATTATCAGTGATCCCTACTACGGGCTCCACAAGCAACTGCGATCATACAGACTTAGCCCCCGTACGAAGTTTATCCTGTATAAAATTCTAATAAGACCGGTTGTTCTCTACGGGCATGAGACGTTAACAATTATTTAGGAGGACTTGCGAGCACTCGGAGGTTATGAGCGAAGGGTTTTAAGAACCATCTTTGGCGGAGTGCAGAAGAACCGCGGAGGATGAACTGCGCAAATCGCTGGCGAACCCAGTATTCATAAGTAGGTCAAATCTAGACGAATATGCTGGATAGGGCATGTTGCAAGAACATTTCGAATCCTTCGAAAATGGTGTTCGATGGGAATGCGGATGGCACAAGACGACGATGGGGCGCAAAGAGCAAGATGGTTAGACCAGGTGGAGCAACGTTCAATAGAGTTCTATAGAGTACAAGGTACCAACGGGATTGGAAAGGAGCAGTCATGAACCTAGAACGTTGGCGGGCTATTGTGTATCATGTAGTGTTGTTGCCATGACTTCAAATAATACATAAATAACTGGTGGGATAAATGGATTATATTCAAAACTTAACTCGCTAAATATTCGGTTACAGATCTTCACAGTTCACCATCTGCGCATGTTCCTAAATCTATTACACAGAAAAAAATGTTCACGAAAATGAAAAAGGACCGTGAACTAGTTCACGGTTTCAGAATTTTTCCCTTTAAACGTCATTTTGCTCATGATTACGTGGTCCAGCTAACGGTGTACAGGGTGTGGCAGAAAATAATGCAAAAATCTTCAAACTTGAATATTGGGTTAATTCGTGTAGCTAGTGATTAATTTCTGTCGAATATTTATTTGTTTATGTTTACTTTCAAGTGCTGCAGCCAAACATTCTATTTGTTTTATTGCAAATTCGTCAAAATGTTCGCGAAAGAAATGATCACCAATTTGTTGCTCGCCCAGAAGAGAGCCGAAAGAGATTGCCAAGGTAGTAGGGTGCCGTTTGGCAACAGTTTACCGCATAAAAAAGTCCCTGCAGGATGGTCCTAAGCAGCGGAAGCCGGGAAGTGGACGTCCGCGCTTTGCACGCACGCCAAACGTGATCAAATCGGTCCGTGCATAAATTGCTCGCAATCCGGTGCGTTCCATAAGAAAACTTGCAAAGGAAGCCAATATTTCGGAGAAATCCATGCGGAGAATCATCAAAGAAGACCTGCATGCATCTTCCAGAGCCAGAGTGAAACGCCAAAGGATTACGGACCGGGTCAAGGAACTACGAGTGACTCGTTCCAAGAGATTGCTTTCCATGCTGAAGAAAGAAAAAATGATAATCCTGTTCTCCGACATCGAGGCTGTGGCCAACAGCCGCACGGACCGGTTCTTTTCACCGCAGAAAATGGAGATCGTTCCGGAAAAAGTGAAGTTCAAATTTCAAACCAAACATCCGGCTGGTGTCATGATGTTTGGCTTGATAGCGTCCAACGGTTTGAAAATGCCGCCTGTTTTCATTGATGCTGGAGTTAAAATCAATACCGAAGTGTATATCGGTATTTTAGAGGACCAAGTGCTTCCCTGGGTGAAAGCCAAATTCTCCGAGGACCAAAACGTTGCCCTACAGCAGGATTTAGCGCAGTGTCACACGTACAATCGAACCCAACATTGGTTGAACGATAACATGAAGTTTTGGCCGAAGGATTTGTGGACCCTTAGCATTCCAGATCTTAATCCGTTGGATTATTCGATTTGGGCATATGTTGAAGCACGAGCCTGCAAAACATCACACCCTAGTGTGAAAACCCTGGAGTCAACCATAACACGCACATGGCAGTCAATGTCGGAGGACTTTGTCCGAAAGGGATGCTCTAGCTTCCGGCGTCGGCTCGAGGATGTTATTTATAAAAATGGAGGAAACATTGAATAAATTTGTTTAAAAGGACTTTATAAAGATAACTGCACTCGAAAATGATATTATGATGATATTATTGCTTGAATGAGTTGAAAATGGGATTTGAAAGAAATAGAACAAATTTTCGCATTATTTTCTGCCGCGCCCTGTATATTGTTCTCGGATTCATGACTGCAGTTCACGGATCTTGCCACGGATTTTTTTTTCGTGTACCGTGCCACCTTCATTTACTGTGTCTTCACCGTTAAGGCAACAATTAATAGGAAACTAGCGATGGCTGAGCCCCATTGGTCCCAAGAACATCGCAGAGTACCCCCGATCTTTCGCTTTTCGGTACTAGAATTTTTGTTTTTGTTTCGATTCGCTGTATTATTCTGACTGTATATTTTAGAGATTATCCCTAGTGAGTTATGTTCTGAGAAGTTATTTATTTAGCTAGGGATTGAGCTTAGGATCAATACACATATAGCACACAGAGCAGACATCCAGGCTCGAACATTTTTTTCTCAATTTACTGTGTAAATTGTTTAAAAACAAACCGTTGGAACATTAGCGGCGCCTAGCCTAGCTTTCACCAAACTAAAATTGACAACGCCCATCAAACTTCAAGGCGCTCATTTTGAAGATGTGTGCGTGTAGCATCATGCCTCTAACTTAGATAAGCACTTCAGTTATCAAAATGTCGGCGAAGGAAGAGAAGCAACGCATCAAAATTTAGCACGTGCATGGCGAAAATCCAAACAACTCTCACGCCAAATTGTTAAAAGTGTTCTAAGCTAGATCGGGGTGAAATCTAAAGCCGGAGGCCACAGAGACGACAAAAAGAGTTGCCCGCTGTTTCGAGTGGAACCCCACCCTGTCCGTCCGAGATGTCGCAAAGAAGCTGAGAGTGGCGCCTTCAAACGTGGATAGAGCTAAAACGAGTTGGACTGCCGACTTACAAGAAAGTGGTGACTCCAAATCGCGACGATGAAATAAACACGTCGGCCAAAGCACGATCGCGAAAGTTGTACACGACGATGCTGACGAAGTTTGATTGCCTGCTACAGGACGATGAGCTTACGTCAAGGCGGACTTTAAACAGCTTCCAGGACCGAATTTTATTCAGCATCCGGACGGGGAAAGGCGGCAGATATTTTCAAGCACATTAAACTGTCAAATTTCGCGAGGAAATATCTGGTGTGGCAGGCCATCTGTACCTGTGTCTTTAACAGCAACGTTTACATTGCGACCGGAACCGTCAACCAGGAAATTTATCTGAGCGAGTGCCTACAAAAACGTCTATTGCCTTTCCTGAAGCGACACAATTCTATTTTGGCCGGATTTGGCATCTTGCCATCACGGAAAAAATGCCATGGAGTGGTATGCTGCCAACAACGTTCAAGTGGTGCCCAAGGACAACACGACAGAGCTCCACCCATTCGAACAATATTGGGCCATCGTTAAGCGGAACCTTAAGAAGACTCGAAAAGTTGTTGTGAGCGAGAAACAGATCAAGGAAAACTGGCGTTCTGCGGCGAATAAAGTGGACAAGGAGACAGTACGAAATCTTATGGTAGGTGTTAAACGAAAAAAGAAGCTTCGCTGAATATTTCTCCTGTATTCTGTATTAACTGAACTTGAAAAAGATCGACTCACTCACATAACTGTTTGACCAAATTTCGATCGGATCACCCTTTATAAGCCATTGTAATTGTACAATGCAATGTACTTTGAATTAATATACACAGATAAAAAGAAACATTGAATTTTCTGCGTTATATAATGCACATAAAGGGAATGCTAGATTTACCAGAATATAATGGAATATTTCATGTAAATTTAAACCAGATAACGCCTAAATCCAGCCTGTTGCATGAAAGACTGCCAATATTGTTGTATGGCACATGAAAAGTTGCAAACAATTTCGTTGTTTACGCCTCCTTTAGCTTGGATTTAAACGAGGGGATATTTTACACGCTTGTTAAAATTAATTATTTTTTTCTGTGTACTCTCGAAGGCAAGGCTTAACACTTATAATTTTTTCAATTGTATGTGGCCTGAAATCAACAATGTCCTCTATTGAAGTCGATGCGTAGACATATTTTTGATCGATTGGTGCAAACATTTTGAAAATATTTAGAGAAGCGACTGAGATATCAACGTTCAAAATCTGACAACTTTTCGTGACGGTCGCAAGTTAGCCCTTGTTTTTTTAAATTGTTCCCCAGTATAGAAGACAAAGACGTAGCCCTACATCAAAAGTCACGCATTTCTGATTGACCAAGCCGTTATAATGTTACGAACGTGTAGTAACGTGTTGTAATTAAGTAGTCTGAACATACTCGAATCATCATTTCATAATACTTACTGCACGTAGAGATCCCGCATGTTCTGGTTGTCGAAGAAAAACGTGGTATTGGTGAACACTTTGACCGTTTCGACCACCTTGTCGATCTTTTGGTAGGTGCTGACTAGTCGTGGTTTCTCGCCCCGTAGCCGCAGCGCGGTATCCATGAGGAACGCCGGCAAGTAGTGCAGGAACAGTGAGTAGATGCGGAAAAGCGTTTCGCTGGAGGTACACACACTGAACGGGGTATACAGGCCTGTCAACAGCGGGTGCTTCTGAATGGCCTTCTTGCACTCAAGTCGCCGTTCGTCTATAGTTTATGGATGACATAGGAAAAAAAAACCCTTAGCAGATAGATCCTAGATACAAGAACCGTTAACTCACCAAACGTCAGAGGGTTATCCGCTGAACTTATGCAGTTGTATACTACTACTTCCTTTTCTTGTTCCCTGTATTAAGAGGAGAAAAATATTAACTGTGTTTTTCAAAACCCAAGCATGATTCTACACCGATCCACATACCGTGTGGCATAGGTTTTCCATCCGCACGAGATGATAGTATTACTAACGTAGTCTACCGGAACTGTGTCAATCTGTACTTGTGAGTCGATTTGGGACGTCCGAATCAAGCCATAGTACCAGCCTATAAATGTACCATTAACACCGTATATACTGTCACACCAGCCGGGCATTGGTTCGTCTAGTGCGGGCATGACACACGAAGGCCGGACGACTGCCACTGGGAAGTACTGTCGGTAGCCCTGGGTTAGAGCTTCTGCTAGAGCTTTGGTGAACGTGTACGTATTTGGCCACTTCAAGGAGTATTTGAAGACTTCCTCCTTCATCTTGTCGTTTTCCAGATTGGCGAGAATTTTCTCCGGGCTCATCTCAAGCGGATATACGCGTTCCTCAATGTGGTCCTGATAGCTGTTCGAGTATGCCGTTGAAACATAGATGAAACTCTGCAAGCAATCGGATTATCTACCATTCGTTAGAAAGCGTCGTGGCCAGGCTGGCGACTTACCTCTAGCTTCTTAGCTTGTCTGCCTACTTCGAGCACTTCCCTTGTGCCACGCAGGTTGATGCCGAGAGCTTTGATAATTTCCTCGTCGAACTTGACCGTTGCAGCGATGTGCAGGATTACCTGGATGTTCTCGTGCAAGTATTCCGCACTCGCCGGCGACAGATCGAGGTTTTCCTTTTCCAGGTTGCCTTCGATAACCTTGATGCGGTCTGTGAATGTTGGGGATTTCTTTTTGAGTCTGTCGAAAACCTGGAAAAGTGGTGAAAATAGGTGAGCTAAATGGTTAACATATAATTGGTTCGATTAGGATGCCAAAGTGATACTGGTGAGGGATAGGTTGGTAGAGGTGAAACTAAATCTAATTCCTGCGAAAGGATAAAATGCGATTTAAGTAAATATGTCAGGGTAAATTTATACCGTAGTTTAAACATGCGATTAAAATGTCTGCAAAGGAAAACACGTTTTGCAGATAATTACCCCTTCAAATCCAACGAAAACCTGTGACCCACATAATACTCAAACTATCAATAACATGCGAAGCTTGAAGATAAACCATCAAGAAACCTTAGGCGAGGCGCCCATCGACGTGGTCGCCAAGCAACATCACATAACATGTCAAAACATCGAGCAAAGTCTTGTGCCTAAGGTGAACGACGACAAAATGTGTTGACATACTAGCAGATGTCACACCTCCGCCACCCACACCAGTGAGCACCTCGACTTAGAGTATCCATCTTACCCGAAGATCTCCATAAACTGGTAAATAAAACCAAAAGCTTCTGATTGAAGGTTGACACCATACTCTGTGCTTTCACTTAACGTTATCTGCCATAACCTTGTTCATACGATTCATATTTCTCGGACATTGAAGTTGGTTCACGCCTAATAGACGTGTTCCTCAGTGTAACCCCCTCACATAAAAAAACAACTCCAAACCCGAAAAACTTGAATCAACACACCTTTTTTTTAAATGTATCGGAACAGCTGTGCAAATAAAACAAAAACTGATCCAAGGAAAGGTTCTGCACCCTAGCAACCGGAATCATTCGCTATTTTTCTTTGTGCGCCTACCGCGATACTCAATTGAAAAAGACGACATTGTAGTTTTTCCTTGGGGCGTCACAAAACCAAAATCTAGTCAGTAGGCTGCGGCACCAAAATCCACATTAACTTGTTTTGGATTTTGTGACGCATCATGATAACTGGTTTTGGTTGCAGCTATTTTCGGTTATTGTTAGTTCAACGATACTTTGAAATGACGGCGATTAACAGCTCTGCGTGCAGTGGGTCAGGGGAAGGGTAGCTCGTTCTCTCATGGTCGCTAATTGCGGTCGATGCTAAATACCATCGAACTAGCTAAACAGAGACTTAAAAGAAGCTACTTAAACGAGCTACTACAATCCAGTATTTCTATCACCTAAGATTGACTGTTTTGGTAGGTTTTTGGTGATGCAGCTATAATTCTTTTTGGCGAATATACAACATCAGAGATGTTTAACAACTTGGTTGTTCCATCAATTCGCATACATTGCAATTGCGCCGTACAGTGCTGGGGTTCAACATTGCAATTAGCTATTTCAGCTAATTCATTGGTATGTTTTTTTTAAATACGACATAGTCTAGACCAAGGTCAGTTAGCGTGATTTAAAACTGGATTTCATTTTTCTTCTCGATTTCATTCAACTTCCAATTCACATTTCTTTGACGCTTTACAAAGGAAACCGGTTCTATCTTTTTCCTTTTTTGGCTGCATACCGTACGATAGCTTAATTTATACATAATATCGAACGGTATCTATTTTTAACATAAAAATATAGATAGACACTTGACTTTGAAACTGTCAAAGCTGATAGTAACCTTCAAGAAGTCATCAACCGTGCCACATGTGGTCTTTGACTCAGTCAGCCGGTCAGCAAGCGAATATGCTAGTTGGAGTCTTATGCTTAATTTCTGATATTTTTCATCCGTTACGGCCATTAGCGGCTGTCGTAAGCTTTACTGAAGCCGATATTTTATCATTATCTTATATTACATGAAGAACTCAGCTGGTAAAGAAGCAGCTTCAAAACCACATCATGCTCGAGGTAGCTGGAATTGATTCCCGATCTGGTCTAGGAATTCTCGTAAAGTAAAATTTATCGACTCCCAGGACATGAGCTACGCAACACTTAGCTTTTCCAATACCGTTGTCTCGAAAATTACTATACAATTGTGAAAATCAACGACATCAGACAAAACGACATTCCTCTACATATTCATGATGATGGTTTGTTGAATTATTGTCACAGTTAGTTTTTTTAAGTGTGTATAATCAAGGTACACCTGTAATGCAAAAATGGTACAGGCATTGAAAGTTCTCAATCATGGTATCAATTAAGTTCTCAATAAATGTATCGACAATAATCCAGACACCTCGAAAATTAAGTACAAACTTAAAAATTATGAATTTTACACGAGACCTAATTCATGTTTGTAAATACTCCGGGAACGTAAAGTCGGGGAATGTAATAGTCGGGGAACGTAAAGAAAGATTTCGTGTAAAATTATGTCTCCTGAAACTGAAACATACGCAATTCGACAGAAGATGTGTTCGGTTGAATTTATTTTCTCATCTCTTTCAACACATTCTTATGCGCTAAAGGACGCTTGCATGTGTCGGTCTCAGGGACAGAAATTTACACGAGATTTTGGTAGTGTGTAAGTCTCAAATTTCACATTATATTTCAATTGTAGTCGTTCATTTCAAACTCATGGGATATGATTTAACAGCT
Source organism: Aedes japonicus (assembly GCA_034211315.2). Lineage (NCBI taxonomy): Eukaryota > Metazoa > Arthropoda > Insecta > Diptera > Culicidae > Aedes > Aedes japonicus. The sequence continues at coordinate 60,488 of JASCZW010005787.1, read as the reverse complement.
CACGAGGTCAAAATCGGTATTTGGGAAAAAACATTTCGAACTTTGCAGCTTAACTCCATCCATCAAATACCGTGCTGGCCGCCTATGTCCACCATTTGTTAGAATTGTTTGATATGTTTGATTCAATGTTGCTTCCGCTTCGTCAATATCTCTCGATTGGATATCTCTCGATTGAACGGAATTCTGGACAAGATGGCGGATATGCGGCTTTTGGGTACAATATTCACTTGTTTTGCTTCCTACGGTCCATAATGGTATGATGCCACATAGTGCCAGAACAAACGATTTCCTTTGTGATTTTAGATGAAGTGTTGCAATCGCTTCTTCTGGTAAATGTCCTTGTTGAATGTTCCTGTAGTGCCGATAATTTCACTGCCACACGTGCAAACTGCTTGCTAAACAAGTTATTAGTTTTGGGAAATCTCGATTCCTTCGTCGTCCTGAAATGCTCAGCCGAAGCATTTCTGACCATAGCACAATAGAAATACAGCCCTGGAAACTACTTGGAATCCTCCTGGACATAAGTTCCATCACCCATAACAACGCATGAAAACTTCGTCAAATATTCGCAGTACAAACATCGAGCTCGTCATTTTGCTGTTGAGTGGGAAGACAACTTAGATCGTTATCTCTACTGCTGACCAGATTACATCGGACTTCTTACGGTTTTAATTAGTCACTGATATCATGTGTTCGTACCTTTTCGTTGATTGACGACCTCTTCGACTTTGGAGAAGCTTCTAGATCTTTTAAAAATAGAATAACTGTGTCAAGACTGCTACAATCTAGGATACAATAGTTTTAATACACGACTACGGTCAGATGAATTGAACATAATAAATAAAAATAAATAAATAAATAAAATAATTCAAAAGTTACAGTGATATTAAGGTGTCCGAATTAAAGTGGATACAGACTTTATTTACTGTGAAGATGCGTTTATAACACCAACTCGTGGATACTCGTGGTCCGAAGGGGTAACATTTTTTAGGACAGATTGAAGAGGGACCATGAGAATGAAACATCGTAGGAGCATAGTCGTTGCCAAGAATTAACTGAGAGGGGAAGGGAAGTATTTTTGAAATAAGTATTTAATCTGAAAACTACAAACTTAGATTATTTTACAGAAATCTGTAAAATTTTCAGTAATCCAATTTTACGAATTTCGGTGAAATTTTACCGAAATCCGGTAATTTTTTTACAGATACCTGTAAAATTTCACCGAAGTCTGTAAAAAAGCAGAGAAGAGAGTGTTGAGAATTCGGTAAAAATTTCTGTAAAAAAAATTAAGTGTGTAATGTTTAAGGGGTAGAAGAGGGGCTGAATGGCCAAGAAGAACATAAATGTATTTTTGGCTCAGAAAGTACTAGTACCTTGGTCTCAAGCCCGGTTCCAAGCTTAATTAATTACCACAAAAACGTACTGCTCATCGAATATCTCTTTAAATATTCTGTCAAAGTAACACTGCGAATCCAAGACAAAGCTCCATTTAAGTAAATCTAGACGCACGGTTTAATACACCACCGCGTAATACAACAAAAAACGTTTGACAGGCATTTGTTGATGTTCCATTGAAGAAAAAATTGGTGAAAAGTTTTCTTGATTCATCAACGCATCTCGAAATTACGGATCATGGAACTTGAGAAAAGAAAATTAATTGTGCACAAACATCTACAGAATCCTTTGTGGTCTGCCTCAAAAATAGCAAACGTGTTAAAATTCCCAAAGTCAACGGTGTGTCTTGTAGTCAAACGTTACAAGGATACTCTGAGTGTGGATAAAGCACAGCGCATCTATCATAAGAGTGGCATTAGGGACAAACAGCTCAGGAGAAAGGTGTTGATGAGGTGGTGAAAGGCAACTCAGGTGCCTCCATACGTGATTTGGCAAAGAAATACGATTCCAACTTTTTCACCGAGCGTAACATCCTTTCAAGAAAAGTATATAAGTCTTTTTGTGCCAGTAAACATCCGAATCGCTCCCTGAAACAAAATATAGTGGCCAAAAAGCGAGTACGATTACTATACGAACGAGTTTTGACGAAATTTGATGGCTGTATTTTAATCATAAACAAATCCACGGACGAAAATTTTACCTGGCAACTGGTCGTGGGGATATCCCTTCCAGGGATAAATTTGTTTTTTGCTGATAAGTTTCCTCGGAGGCTAATGATTTGGAAAGGAATCTGCAGTTGCGGCCTTAAAACCAAGGTTCTCATCACATCTGACACAAAGAGGTCGAAGTTTTCCATTCAAGAGTGTCAGAAAAAGCGGATATTTCCCTTCATTCAGCAACACAAGCCCAATGTTACGTTTTGGCCGGATCTAGCCAGTTGCCACTACTCTAATGAGGTACTAGAATGGTATGCTGCAAACAATGTTAATTTCGAGGAAAACTTCGAAATGCGGTAAAAAAGAAAACTTGGAGGATGCGGTAAAATAGTGACAAATGCACAGCAAATCGTTTAAAGTGGAATAAATTCGCCAGTTTATTGTCACCAGCGACTGTGCAGATCATAATGGCATCACTCACAAGTAAAGTGCGGCAGTTCGTTCGAAACTGTGAAATGAAATAACTTATTTATCGTTGAAAAGCTGAATAAATACCCTTTTGTTTGACGTTTTGGTCAACCGTGTATGTTGTTCAATTCTTGAGTTAAGGGCAACCCACAATTGATACGTTGTGGATGCGTTGACGTAAATTTGACAGAAACCCTATAGGAAAACTGTCAAATTCACGTAAACGCATCCGCAAAGTATCTGTTAAATATTAATTCTTAAAATTGAACCACCCTACTGTGGTACTAGATTAGGTAGAAATAGTTATCTCACTCAATCCTATATCAATAGTCCAGATGTCTTTATCATCGTACCGAAACGATCGCACGAACGATAGTAGGTAGATTTTCGAACCTTTTTTTGTCGGATCATGAGCATCCTATATAACTAGCATACAAGAGCCAGATCGTCAGTTGAAAATAAACCTCTAAGGCCATCACAGTCATCCCGAGTTATACCGCAATAAAATTAATTCTAACACCGAGACCGGACCAAATTAGTTTTCGTTTTCTTACAGTTTCAATTGTGGGTGACTCTTTATGATCACTTGAATACGTCCAAATTTACATTCAAACAGGCTTTAGTCGCAGTTTTAAAGAGGCAATCCGTTCCTTGAGACGGCATCTTTCTGAGCGCAAACGTTTTACTGAATCGTTAATTCGTTTGAAATTACGAATAAACGTAGAATGAATCCAATACTGGTTATTCCCATAAGTATACTCCTGTCCATAGACAGAAAAAATGGAGTGTACGTTACTGAGAGAGAGGAACAATGTTCTGATGCCATTCAAGTAACGTCTAAATTTGTCCAGACCTTAAACATCGAAAGTATTGAAATTCGTACACATATAGTTTTTCTTATGTAAATTCTCATTACTTTTATTGGTTCTGTTGGTTGCCTTGTAAGAGAATTTAGTTAATTTATCGTTAAACTTCTAGCGAGGTTATATAATTTTTGAATTCAATTGAATCTTTTTCATACAAAAGTCTACTCCTGAATATTTGTGGGTTCTATACTAGATAAAATTCAAATTACTTCTAAGTAACTGCCATGATTACGTAGTTCTCTAGAGAATCTTTTTAAAATGAAAAATCAATATTTGTTGGCATAACTCATATGATTTTTTTATATATACCTAATTGCGTCCACACCTCTAACTGTTCTATTCTATTTCGATTTTTAATTTGAATAAGGCCAAGTTTTCTTTCTTAAAGTTCGTATCCAGATTTTTTTTAGAATTTTTATGATCACAAATTTCAAAATATATATTTAGTGTGCATCGTAATGTTCTTGAAGGGAATGCTAAGCCTCTACTTTAAAGACCTACACACATAGAAAATTTTACAGTATTCGGTAATTTTTTACCGAACTTTCAAGAGCTCAACGTTCAGTAATCCGATTTAACGAATTTTGGTAAAGTTTGACAAGTTCCGGTAATTTTTTTACCGGTGTACTGTAAAATTTCACCGAAATCCGGTAAATCGGATAATTGAACGTTCAGCTGTTGAAAGTTCGGTAAAAAATTACTGAATACTGTTAAATTTTGCAAGTGTGTATATACTGTAAAGCGACCTTGTTAAGGTAGAACATTTCTAACCGATGTCAGGAATGATTTTTTTTTGAATGAAGACGATCCTCCTATCACATCATGCCTGTTTAACTTGACTAAGCTGAGAATTCAGTAAGTGTCGTGTAGTTCTTACGTCAGCATAAAAATCATAACAATAAGAAAAATTTCTGATTTCGGACAAAGAGATGAAAGACTCAGGTTTTGATAACACAATTAAAGGGTGATACGGTCAAAATTTGGTCAAGGGAAAACGCGTGTAAATCGGTGAAATCGTTTAAAAAATCAAATTAAATTTCTTTTTCAAGTTCAATTAGTATAAAATTCAGGAAAAATATTCAGTTAGGCTTCCGCTTTTCCAAATCCGAATTGCCGGGCGTTACGCTTGACCCCTGCCATCAGATTTTGTACAGCCACCTTGTCCACCTTCTTCGCCGCAGAAAGCCAGTTTGCCTTGAACTGCTGCTCGTCCTTAGCAGTTTTTTTGGTCTTCTTTAGGTACCGCTTGACAATAGCCCAGTATTTCTAAATTGGGCGGAGCTCTGGCGTGTTGGGAGGGTTCTTGTCCTTGGGAACCACCTGCACGTTGTTGGCGGCGTACCACTCCATGGCCTTTTTACCGTAATGGGAAGATGCCAAATCCGGCCAAAACAGTACGGAACAACCGTGTTTCTTCAGGAAAGGCAGCAGACGTTTATTCAAACACTCTTTCACGTAAATTTCTTGGTTGACAGTCCCGGAAGCTATGAAAATGCTACTTTTCAAGCCACAGGTGCAGATGGCTTGCCAAACCAGATATTTCTTTGCGAACTTTGACAGTTTCGTGTGCTTGAAAATATCTGCTACCTTTCCCCTTCCTTTTGCCGTATAAAACTCCTGTTCCGGAAGCTGCTTGTAGTCGGCTTTGACGTAGGTTTCGTCGTCCATTACCACGCAGTCAAACTTCGTCAGCATCGTCGTGTACAGCCTCCGGGATCGCACTTTGGCCGTCGTATTTTGTTTATCATCGCGATTTGGAGTCACTACCTTCTTGTAAGTCGATAGTCCGGCTCGTTATTTGGCTCGATGCACGGTTGTAGACGATACACCCAGCTTATTTGCGGCATCTCGGAGAGATAGGTTAAGGTTTCGCTGAAACTACCGGCAACTCTCTTTGTCGTCTCAGCGGCTTCCGGTTTTCGATTTCCCCCCGATCCAGACTTCCTGGCTGTCGACAAACGTTCCCCAAACACTTTAATTACATTTGTAACGGTAGATTTGGCAACTTTTAGCGATTTTGCCAACTTTGCGTGCGAGTAGCTCGGATTTTCGCGATGCGCGAGCAAAATTTTGATACGCTGCTCTTCTTGCTTGGACGGCATTTTGACAACTGAAGAGTGAATTCCAAAATCAAAATAGGAGCAACATTATACACACACACCTTCAAAATGAGGGGTGTTCAGGTTTTTTAAATGCAAAATTGAAAGAAATACGTCAAGTTGATATTGACCAAATTTTGACCGTATCGCCCTTTATACCATTGTGGCTTTAGAAGGTTTAATGCGTCTCCACAAAATAGATCAAAATACATACATTAATTGTTATGTTATATATTCTCCGTGCGAGGAGTAACGATTATGATGTAGAAGGAGATGTTCGCTCATCACCATGAGGCACCAGAGTGAACAACAATGTTTTTGGCTAGAATGAAAGATATGAAGAGAAAGTTTTGATAGTTCCGCTAGTGTGCGGCAGAGCTCGGAAATATGACAGATGTTTTTAGGAAAATTGAGCGAAAAGGGCATGTGTACAGTGGTACTCGAACCAACGATCAGTCGGTGCGAATCAAAACAAACCCAAAAAAGGAGAGAGTTCCTCTCCCATGTGCGCATCGGTAAACAGAGTGCACACAATAGATCGCTAGAATAACTATACAAGCCACAGTGGTACATGAGCGTCTTCCAACCGGACATTTTTGCCTGTTGAAGTGGCGGACTTAGTCCGTGCTTCGACCTACCCCGCAGTGGGATGTTAGGCAAAAATGTCGTTGGTTCGAGTACCACTGTACACATGCCCTTTTCGCTCAATTTTCCTAAAAACATCTGTCATATTTCCGAGCCTGCCGCACACTAGCGGAACTATCAAAACTTTCTCTTCATATCTTTCATTCTAGCCAAAAACATTGTTGTTCACTCTTGTTGCCTCATGGTGATGAGCGAACATCTCCTTCTACATCAGATCAAAATAGTTTCAAAATTATTTGTTTCGATTTCTATGGTTCTGAATCGACCAGTATAAATATTACTCAGCCCTGAAGACTGTACTCTAATAAAATGAGACACATTGATAAGCTTATAGCTTTCTAGTTATAAAAAGTCACTTTTTGCGTGACATAATTAATGGACCTTTCCTTTTGGAATGCAATATTTTATTATCATCTATATTACTACAACCTCCTCAGGAATGGCCAACCTAATGTTGCTTCAACAACAACAACGTTCCCAAATCTACTGAGACGAGTTTGCCTTTAGAAGCGTTGCTGCCATTCCTGTGGTCTCGCGGAGGTGACACGCTATTTTGACAGGATTTCGAAAATTGCTACTAAGCACAACTGGTTTGAAACTGGTACATAGATAACAATGAAGTCTTTTAACAAAATACTCTAACCCACCGAACTCAGCTGGGCGTCGCATATTACGTTCAGTATCATCTGTGCTTGTACGACCACAAAGAAATGCAGTGAACCTCTTCTTTACCAAAGAAATTGAGGGTAGTATTCATCAAGCTCGTAACAAAGTATCAAAGTCTCGTAACTAAGTGTCAATCTTTGCGTAAAAAGCCTAATCTTCGAAAAAAATGTCAAAGATACATAAAAAAATCTGTTTGACAGGAATCAAAAGTAACTCGGTGTTGCCAGAAAAAGTTTTAAATTTCGTGGTGAAAATAATTCCACCACTTTACAGAGTTGCGAAATGGCTCATATTTTTTCCACAAAATTATATTCACCATTAATATTGAAACAAATTGTAGCTTTCAAAAAATTGTAATAAAACGGGAAGTGCATGTAAACAAAAGTTATTAAAGCTAACGTTATAGGCAGATCATTACCATTTAGAGAAAAAAAATATATGGGAGTTCGATCTGACGAGCAAGGTCTATTACTTTCTCCAAGCGATTGCAAAATCGAGGAACTCAGCTTCATAACGTAGTCTTCTGACATTGAAGTCCACGCCTTGGTGATGGAAGTTTTTAAAGAATTGACATTTTGGTGAGAGGATCCAGAGGCTTTTGCTTCAACATATGCCTATATTAAAAAGTCGAGGGGGTTCAAATTTGGACTACTTGGAGGCCAAATATCATTTGGCAAACATTCTCAGTCATTCTCCATGTAGACTTCAGTGTTCATTTTTACACCTTCTTTTATTGAAACAGGAGGCGTCTTCAACGCATTCGATGCAACCGCTTCAAATTCAATGATTCCAGTAGGATGCTTGATGGTTATCTTCAATTTTACATTCTCTGGAACATCCCTGGTCGTGAAATAAACCTGTCTGTTCATGAATTGAATACTGTTCGAAAAAAGTTTCACATCCTATTTCTTCTTATTTTCTTTCAACCGAGACAGCAATCGATTCGTGCGCTCAAGCCACAGTGCTTTGATTCGTCCTGTTAACAAATGGCGTTTCACTATAGCACTGTATGATGCGTTTAAGTCATCGATGTATGGAGCATCTCTAGATATTCGCTTCTCTAGCTAGCTTCCGGTTTAAGCTTGCTGGATTTCACTGCACTTTGCAGTGCGTGCAGACCGTGGTCGTTCATAACCCGGTTTCTGTGGTGATGGACCATTAAGAAGGGACCGTTTCTGGTAAACGGTAGCCAGATGGCATCCTACAGCTGCCGCAATAAGCTTTGGTGATTTGGCGAGAAGCAAACCTGTCTCTATCTCCTTTGCGTAAATTTTAACGATACAGCGTATATTGGATAGCTAGACTAGGGACCCTTGATTCAGCCTAATAAGTACTTTGAATGATAAGCACCTGAATGATATGATCGATCGGCCATTCCATTTCAATTTCATTCCTTCTAAATAGAAATGGTACTACTTCGATTTTGATCTGGATAAGCCATTTGAAAAATCTACAACACACATACTAAAGGGCTCTCCGATCAAAATTTGGTCAAACAGTGATGTATGTGAGCCGATCAAAGTTTTTATTAATAAGCTAAATTCTTTTTCTTTTTCAAGTTCAGTTAATACAGAATACAGGAGAAATATTCAGCTAAGCTTCCTTTTTACCGAATGCAAATTGCCGGGTCTTTCGTTTAACACTTGCCATAAGATTTTGTACAGTCTTCTTGTCCACTTTATTCGCCGCAGAACGCCAGTTTGCCTCGAACTGTTTATCGCACACAACAGCTTTTTGAGTCTTCTTAAGGTTCCGCTTGACGATGGCCCAATATTGTTTGATTGGGTGGAGCTCTGGCGTGTTGGGAGGGTTCTTGTCATTGGGCACCACACGTACATTGTTAGCAGCATACCACTCCATTGTAGTTTTTCCGTAATAGGACGGTACAATTGTGAACGGATCGGAACGGAACAATTGTGTCGCTTCAGGAAAGGCAGTAGAAGTTTTTGTAGGCACTTGCTCATTCCTGGTTGACGGTTTTGGATCGCAATGTAAACGTTGCTCTTCAAGCCACAGGTACAGATGGCCTTCCACACCGGATATTTCCTTGCGCACTTTGACAGTTTAATGTGCTTGAAAATATCTGCCACCATAACGTGTTCGGCTGCCGTATAAAATGCCTGTCCAGGAAGCTGTTTAAAGTCTGCCTTGACGTAAGTTTCATCGCAATTATACTTTGTCATCATCGTCGTATACAACTTTCGCGATCGTGCTTTGGCCGACGTGTTTTGTTTATCGTCGTGATTTGGAGTCACCACTTTCTTGTAAGTCGACAGTCCAGCTCGTTTTTTAGCTCTATCCACGGTTGAAGGCGCCACTCCCAGCTTATTTGCTACATCTCGGACGGAGAGGTTGAGGCTCCGCTCGAAACAGCGGGCAACTCTTTTTGACGTCGCTGTGGCCTCCGGATTTCGATTTCCCCCCGATTCAGCTTTCCTGGCTGTTGAAGAACACTTTTAATACGTTGGTATCAGTTGATTTAGCCACATTCAACAATTTCAGCCAACTTGGCGTGAGAATAGTTTGGATTTTCGCCATGCACGTGCAAAAATATTGATGCGTTGCTTCTCTTCCTTCGACGGCATTTTGATAACTGAAGTGCTAATCTCAAAATCAAAATAAAGGCATGATGCTACACGATAATGCACGATAAAAGGAAATACGACAAGTTTAATACGTTTTCATAAATTATTTAAGCAATAAACCTATTTTACTGTGTAATGAATCAATTGTGCCATAGTTGAACATAGGAAAAAATGTGTCCCCTAAAATAGGGTATACGTATATTTTTGTGAAAAAAATGTACACTGTAAATCTAGATTGCATAACTAGGCGTATCGAATCAATTTTACCACATTTAAGACATTTGAAGATCGTGAAGGTGATCGGTCAGCTTAAGCAGGAAAAACATGATAGCTAAAACATGTGGGAAAATGAAAATCTCAAGTGTACATTAATTGATGTACATTAATGTATTAGTGTATTAATTGATGTACAAAGTCTGAACTGCTTCACAATTAATAAATCAACATGATGCTTATTTGATTTCGTCGATTGTTGTAGATTTTTTGACATATTTGATACATTGGCCGAATGAAAGAGCTAGACTGACATAACATCACGTTACCCGTTACCAAAATACTTCCAAAAATGCGTAGACAAAAATATATCGGTTTCCAGAATTTTCAATTATAGGTTGTTCACTTGTTCACCTCTTTCAACAATAAATACAGCAGATTGAAAAGCTTAAAACCAAATAGTATGTTGTGTTACAGAATTGACCAATCGCCAACTGAAATTAAACATACCACGAAGTAGAAGAATCTTCAAGACTCCCTGAACTTTCTTTTAAATTCCTCAACACTGAATTACAAATCTGTTCTTCTAGGATGTTTGATTGTTCGCAGAAGGCGATTTTCTTTTCGAATTATGGAAGACGTTGAAATATCAACGGCATCAACGAGATAATTTTGAGTTTCTATAGTAATGTAATTTGATTGCTAGTAGTTTAGTATAGAGATTCTAGTTTGCTGAACGATTTATTCAAAATAAACTGTTCAAAATAAATGTATCTACGATCCGATAAACATTCTCAATGTTCTTTTTACTGGCTTTGACGTTCCTTTCATCGAGCTTTCGCCTGTTGTCAACTTTGTATTTTAAAAGCACTTCCACACTTATTCATTGCGAGCGTTCTGTGCCGAACACCAAAGCATGAATTTGTATATTGTGTGGTAAGCACAATGATACGGTATTGTCCAGGGAAATCGAGAAAATTTCCAATTCCAAAGATTTTCTCGACCCGGAAATCGAACTCGTTGCCTCCGGTTTGCTAAGCTGTGCTCTTACCGACTGAGCTATCTGAAGCAATGAACATACCAAGAATAATTTACCTATTTTCTCAGCGCAATGGACACATATGACATTTTTGTTTGTTTATATTTACTTGCTCCTTCCTCATATATCTATTGCAACGACAAAATTATCCATGACAGATTGAAACTGTTTCTATAAAGCTGTAGTATTGTTGACATTATTTTCGAATTACAACAAATGATGACGTTTCCTTGCACGTTAAACTGCACGTTAAATTATGAATTTCAAAAATCTGCCAATGGCAATGAAACAAATCAGTTATAACGCGTAATGAGGGCTTTTATCAATTTTTTAAACGCTGAGGTAGAACTGTTGAATGACTTTTCAAATAACTTTATCTTCTTCTTAATTCTATTTTGTTTGAAGCGGATTCACCTTCTCTTTCAAAGACATGTATTTCGTCAACTCGAAAATATCAATCGAATGGGAAAACACGTTTGGACGTTTTAAGGAAGAAAAAACAATCACAAGTTGTTCATGTCGTTAATTGAGACAAGAACAGGTACCGCAAAGCAAAAATCCTAGAAGTTCAATGTTAAGTGACGTCAATCAAATATGAATTAAAATAATATTGTTGGAAAAACAGACACATACTTAATTTTATAGCTATAAATGGCATTCATGGATACCGATTTTTTTTCCACTCAAAGATTGCTGAAATTGATAAAATTGAAAATAAAAAGCGGAGACAGGCCTCCAATGGTCAAGGTCATGGATTGATCTTGAGCTCCGTAACATTGACCACGTAAAACCGGCTACCAGCAAAAACGAAAGAAAACTAACTAATGCTATTAAAAACAAGTTAACATCCGCTTCGCGTTTTCGTCGGACGGATAATCTCATCATCTAGAGGCCACAGTATGCGACAATGGCGACTTGTTTCGTACGAGCACTTAGACGACAAAATCTTCGATTCGACTATCACAAGTTTATTGGTTTATTTTCCGGTAGAGTAAAGGCGGACTTTTTTTTTTGGTATGCCTGGGTCAAGTTCAAGGCAATTTTTTTTCTTACATAAAAAAGTTTCTGTTTTTTGAATTCCTCATTGCCTTACCTCTAGGAAAATGAAGAGCCGTACTTTTTGATCTCAGTCCGAGATGTCGCAAAGAAGCTGGGAGTGGTGCCTTCAACCGTGGATAACCGCTAAAACAACGAGTTGGACTGTCGACTTACAAGAAAGTGGTGGCTCTCAATTACGAGGATAAACAAAACACGTCGGCCAAAGCACGATCGCTAAAGTTGTACACGACTATGTAGACGAAGTTTGAATGTGTGGTACAGGACGATGAAACTTACATCAAGGCAGACTTTAAAGAACTTCCTGGACAGGATTTCTATACGGCAACCGGACAGGGAAACGTGGCAGATATTTTTACATTGCAACCGGAACCGTCAACCAGGAAATTTATCTGAGCGAGTGCCTAAAAAAACGTCTACTGCCTTTCCTGAAGCGACACAATTGTTTCGTTCTATTTTGGCCGGATTTGGCATCTTGCCACTACGAAAAGAGGCCATGGAGTGGTATGCTGGCAACAAAGTTCAAGTGGTGTCCAAGGACAAGAACCCTTCTAACACGCCAAAGCTCCGCCCAATCGAACAATATTGGGCTATTGTCAAGCGGAACCTTAAGAATACTAAAAAAGCTGTTGTAAGCGAGAAACAGTTCAAGGCAAACTGGCGTTCTGAGGCGAATAAAGTGGACAAAGAGACTGTACAAAATCTTATGGCAGGTGTTATATGAGAGACCCAGCAATTCGCATTTGGTAAAAAGAAGCTCAGCTGAATATTTCTCCTGTATTCTGTATTAACTGAACTTGAAAAGGAAAAAAAAATACTTTATTAATAAAAACATCGATCGACTCACACACATTCTTGTTTGACCAAATTTTGATCGGAACACCCTTCAATGTTTACATTCTACTAATTATGTTTTTATTGCATGAAGTACGTAATGTTTTTGAATGGGAATATCATTCTTGGAAATTGTAAAGCAATTTCTGCTAGAACCAATGATGTGAAGAGAAACTGTAGATACGCTCGTAAGAGTACAGCAGGCTGTGAAATTGAATAGAAGTAGTTAAAATTAAGCGGAGGGCATTTTGAAAGGCGGCAGCTGATTCAGTACACAATCTTTTACCAAGCTACCCTAGTGTGTGGTCCCTAGCCTATCTTTAAATGGGTTGTTGGGTGTGCAATTGAGCTGTCACCATTCATATTCAGGGCTGAAATATCTGCATCTGTTGATAAATATAATTTGATAAACATACGTGCATACAGGTTTGTTCCACAAAAACACTACCGGCTGTGGAATATGGATTGCACATACACGGTAATAATTCCTGAGTGTGCAGTTGATGTTACGAGTTGACAGTAGTCAATGTTGTCAACATTGTTTCGATGATATTGCTGTTACTTCTCAACATCGATATGACACCGCCTCCTTCCTTTCGCCGAATTCATTCATGAGCCGAAGAACCAGCTGACCAGAAACGTTTCGTAAATTGCTCTATACTCGATATGAATCAAAATATAACGGCACTTGAAGTTGCCAACTGTTTTCAATGTTGGGAACACAAACAAGACATTATTTTGCTGTTGAGGTATGCGCTGAACGTGGCTTTGTTGAATTCTACCCTGAAATGCCGGTGAATTTGCAATGTCATCATTTATCTTTTTGGCCACTGGACCGATGATGCACCGCAACGTGATAGTGGATATCAACTTTTCACCATCACGCTGCAGCTGCATGTTTTCCTTTCGTTCTGGATTTACCAGTGCGCTAATAGCAGGTAAAACGATATCATCTTGACCTTGCCAGAGTGGGCCAGATTGAGCTCCAACAGGCGGAGACATACAATTGTGTACAATCGCGTTGTTGCGCTCCACAAAACATTCAAAAGTACGAAAACAACTGAATAGCTGGTGACCTTGAAGCTCCAAACTAAAAGAAGGAAAGTAGCTTTCCTGTATGGAAATTTAATCGAAGTGTTGGGGCATGAACTTGACGGTTATATTTCTGTTGATTAACTTTCGAAGGGGTTTATTGGCACAAAACCAGCCAAGCTAGTTTATCCTCAAAAGATATGAGTGTACTTTCAAGCAGTTAATCAACAAACAAATTGTTTACTGAATGTGGAAAATTACTGCTAACAGTTGCAAAAATTTCCATTGATCACTTGAGAGCATTCTCATTCTCACGCCCGTGGTGATTCAATTCAGCGTTCATTACTATTCCTGTGGGGTTTTGTTACGTCTGATCATCGTTAACCGCGTTACAACAACGGTACAATGAAAGATTGATTGACGTCAGCGGTCTAGCGTTAGAAATGAAACGATTGAATTACACCTACCCACCTACCTTCCGTGCAGCCACCATTAATCATCGGTTCTCACAGTGCCGGTCACTGACACTCGATTGAGAGACAAATAAGCACAAACAAAAAACTATTATTTTCAATTTACGACCAGTAAGCCGGTCATTCATAAATTTTACACCTTATTGGCCACGCTGCGATGTAGTAGAAACACTCCATGGAAGATGAGGCATGAAAACGAGGTGAAAAAAGATCTATGGAGTCAACTCAACATGCATGTGGCTGAGAAGTAAAGTTTTAAACTCCATTACGAACTCGTTCGAGCTCATTTGACTAGTAACTTTTATGCCATCAAAAATTCAAAGTACAAAGCTGGAGCCGCTATCATAGCACCCATTTAAGAGCTTTGTCAAATTGCACCTTATACAACGGCTGAGAGAAATTTGATGATTTGTTACTGCTTCTTTTTATAACTAAGTATCCATTAGTGTTGCTAGCTATTCCTTGTTATAGAGAGGCATACGCACAGATTATATGGACAGATAATATAAACGCAAAATATATTTCTTATATGAGGGGGTCAGCAGCCAAGTAACGTAAGTGGCAAAATAGTCAAAATTGTATTTAGTATGCCACAGGTAGCCAAAGGTTCAAACTATGCTATGCAAATTTGGTGGAGAATTTACTACCCTGGGTCATTTTACAGCGATTAGAGAAACGTTGTTTTTAATGCTCCATGCAATAAGTATACTCGTAGATTTGAAAAAAAACATAGGTACAGACGAGTTATAAAGCTTGTTTTCTCGGAATATGATTTTTGTCACATAACCTCTTCGTCTCCGTTATATAAAAACTGTCACCGTCAAACTTAAATTGGCGAGTGATTTTGGTGTTGGTATGGTCGGTTTTCGCGAAAGTATACTTGAATGGCTAGAGGATTGGAGGATTATGTAGGAAGTTTTTGAGGAAACTCTTTCTAACGCTGAATGAAATAGTTCCAACAATTGAAATCTTCCGTGATCGACAAAATTAATTAATTTTGAAATGGACCTTGTAATTCTTTGCCTTAGCCTAACCGTGCATCGAGCCAAAATACGAGCCCAACTCGCCCTGTTAGAAGGTATTGATTTCAAATTGCGACGAAATGTCAACACAATACGGCCAAAACGCGATCCCGTGAACTGTAGACGATGATGCTGACGAAGTTTGATAGCATGAAAATGGACGACGAAACTAACGTCAAAGTAAAGGCCAAGCTACAATGGGGAGCGCAGCGGCGCGATGCGGCAGTTTATGACAGTTAATCCATATAAATTATGCCAAAAACTGCCGCACCGTGCCGCGGCGCTCCCCATTGTAGCTCGGCCTTAAGCCTCAAATAGCTTCCCGAGCAGAAGTTTAACACGGCAATCGGGAGGAGTACACTCAGCGAAATCAACTTTAGATATTCATAAGATTGCATTATGATTATTTGACACAAGAAATCATTATGAATTTCATTAATTTGCCTTATGAAATATAATTGAGCTGAAAAAATAAAAATATGGAGTAACCTGAATTCAATCCATGAACGTTAAGGGTCTGGGTCCAGTGTCCACACCAGGTTCCATTTTTGCATCAGTATGTGGCAATTTCCAGGGAGTCGAGAAATTTTCCTTCAACGAAAAATTCCTAGATCCGGCTGGGAACCGAACCTAGCAACCTCCAGCATGGTGTTGCATTGTAGCTACGCTTTTACAGACTGATCTAAGGGAGGACTCTAACGACCTACATGACTTACAATAAGAAAAGACTCTTGGGATTCTTAGGAGACGGTTATCGGGTGCAAAGATTTAGGGAGATAACAACAACAGAGGAGGTGAAAAGTAGCCTGATGAATCATTGCGAAGATGTGCCAATGACGACTTGTTTCGTTGAGGTGCAAGACGGCTGTGACAGTGAACACTACACTACTTTTGATAGGAAAGGTAGTTGAATGGTGATGATGCACAGTGAAAGCTATAAATCGAATTGTCAAGCTAAGCATCGATGTTAATAAATGTTCGGTAATCAATACCAATCCATTCCTCTTGACCAAAGTTAATGTAAAAAAAACGCCTCCCATGCTAAGCCACCGCATCTTAATCTGGAATAAAAATGAACATAATCTCAAACGACGGATCAAGAATCGGAACGCAATGCTCTTTGCTGATGTAGTGATGCCTTCGGTTAAACTTCTATTAAACAAGAAAAGACAACCCGCAGCTTCAGATCGACTCTCTCGGCTCTGAGCCACAATGAACAGTAGTGGAAATAGAACACCACTAATGAACTCTTATATTCTTGAACTCGCGAATCACTTCAACAGTTTCAAATCTTCTGAAACTTAAGAGAAATCTAATCACTGACAGCAAAAAAAAATCGTTTTATATGGGAGCTACATTAATCCCAATCTCTTATGCAATGTGGCTCTTTCTTGGTTGATGTCTATTTTGTTCTCTTTACAAATAGTCCTCTACCATAGAAGAATCCAAGTTGAAAAAAGAAGAAGACACCGAGTGGTGATAAATTTGACAGCTTCATCGTGTGGATCCTTGGATGTGGCGCTCCTGAAGCTCCTCTCCCGATCTGCACCAAACACGAACCCGCCGCTTTCGGTTTAACAGCTTGAATTTTGATTCGTCCGTCCAGAGAACCGTTTTCCAAAACTCTAGGGGCTTATTAGCATGCTCCTTAGCAAACTTAAGCCGTTTGGCTTTGTTTGCCTTGCTGATAAATGGGCGCTTCCGGGCAAGTTTGCTATTCAACCCCTGTGCTACGAGTTGCCTCGATTTTGTGACAAGATGTAGTAAAAAAGTGCAAAAAGTGGACATCCATGAGATTTTTTTTTTAAATAGTGGAGACTAATTTTTTTCTTACATATGATAATTGTACGGGCGAGACGAACGACTCATATCCCAATTTCAGAGACAAGACAGCATGCTAATCAGAGCGAAAAGTTGCAGTAGTTTTATCCTATTCAAAGATTTTATCCGTTGCTATGAGCATAAGTAAGATAATAAACATGATTATCCACCCGAGGCTGCTACTCCGTTGTTGCCAGATAGGGTATGTGTCCCTTGACTCAGCCTATTAAGCAACAATCGATTACATTTTTTATTATAACTCATAAAGTATTTGAGCTGGAAACAAA
Organism: Aedes japonicus; assembly: GCA_034211315.2. NCBI lineage: Eukaryota > Metazoa > Arthropoda > Insecta > Diptera > Culicidae > Aedes > Aedes japonicus. The sequence goes on along the minus strand of JASCZW010005787.1, from coordinate 43,331 downwards.
ATTTAACTAGCTATACAGTTACTAACATATGTTCAATAAGCCATCTGATAGTATGTATCACGAAAAGTTACACAACTCGTTTTATAAAGTCAGAAGCTCTCGAAGGATATGGATGTAATGTCGGTTTATGGGTACCAAATTGGGTCTAATAATGGATGCAAGGTCGTCCCATTCGTTGTCTATTTAGGTACGATTTTTTTGCTGATTTTCTGATTCAAGCCGTTGCCAGCTGTATTCGCTCTACCCAAAAAACAATTTCATAAATCAAACTAAACTTAAACTGCTAAAAAACACTTAAGTAATTTTTACATATGATTTAGCGGCCATTCGGGAATCAAAACATGATAATTCACTCTACACATATTTTGTTCCTTTAGTTTGTGTTAAGATGAGCTATATGAAAAACATTCAACCGAAACTCAGACATTTGTATCGTAAATATTATCAATAACAACATTTTTACTACGCTTATCATACAGCAGGCCATAGTTAGGAACATAGAAAAATATATGTTCCTAACATTGGGTCCACCGTTTTCTTGTTAAATCATTGTTATTTTACTTATGTGACCTGTAAGTTTATAACATGTGAGTATATTCTGTACATCTTGGCAGCATTATTTGGTTTACAGGTTCAATTTCGGAAAATTTAGATCATTTCAAGATCGTGTAGATAATCTGTTCAGCTTAACCAGTAAAGTCATGGTGTCTAAAAAGTTAAGAAAACCGACAATTACGCGGAAGTGAACAACTATAAATTGATTATTAATGTCTCGATTGCTTTGAAATAAACCGGTCATACTGATAGCAACATGATTTTGTTGATTATCGCCGAAATAATGACATACTTGGTACATAGGCCGAATCAAGGAGCTAGGCTAACATTACATCCCGTTACCCTATCTGTTATTACACAGAGAACCACCAGATGCTGCTTGGGACTAGCATACATTCTCAATGTGAAAAAAAAACGGGTGATCTCAAACTACCCAAGTAACCATTAAGCACTAAACGTGGCATTATATCAGCATTATAGCTACATATATAGCAGCACTTAAATGTCTTGAATGTATCTCTTCAATCGAACACATACTGGGTATTGCTCCTCGGGGCTGGAATCATTGATATATTGTTTTTTTCAATTACATATATTGTTGTAGATATATTGTTCTTTTTTCAATTACATACATAGTCGATGAAGAAGATCTTTCAGTCAATCATGCAACCACCAGAGTTTCTATTCTATTGATTACAAAATATTCGTAGTAGTTTATATTGTTTTCGTACAATACATGAATGTTCTTTCTGTGCCAATAAATGCTTCGTGTTTTAAACATTTACGCGTGTGGCATTGAGTACGAAGGTAGCTTCTTGAAAAGTAAAAATTTGTTTACAACGAATACAACGAATAGATTTGTTAGTCCTACCTTCGATTTCGTAATCAAATCAAAATTTAATGTTCAGTGTGAGTGAGAGGGTTGTGGAGGAAATGTACATTTTCAGTACAAACTGTGAACAAACTCGGTGGTTATCCCATGCAAAAATCCAACATGACTGTAAATTGAATATTTTGACACATGTCAGTATCCGGTAGATTTGACCATGGTTGCTATTTAATGCTATTTGATTTTAAAACATGTGGCAAACCTAAGGTTTCTAAAATGCCTTTTGTTTCTTTTTTAATTCCAGAGTAACCCTAAAATTGTTGAATCTTGTTGCCAAAATTTGACGAGTGTTGTAAAGTACTTTGGGTAAGTGTAGAGAAGATAATCCACCCGTCGTTCAGGCGGATTGTCACAAAGTGAGGGCTCAATTCCTGCTCTAGCCGTGGCACTTGAAAATGTCCCTAATCTCCTGGTCCACCGAGCGTTGTGTTGTCCGTTGTATAATGTTATATATTCAGTGTGTGCAACCGCTGGTTGAAGGCGGTCTCTCTCTCTCTCTCTCTCTCTCTCTCTCTCTCGCTCTCTTTCTCTCTCTAAAAAAATATCTTGCCCCATCCTATTTGAAATCCTGGCAACGCCTATGATTTTACCTATATTTGTGTGAAATTGTATGGGTAAAAATACCCAAATATGGTGGAGTAGTAATTTACCTATAAATGGGTATGTAGACTTTTCGCGATTATGGATATTCTTCACCCATATTTGGGTAAACTGAACTAAGCGTGTTCATCTCTAATGTCAAATTCGTACTACTGACGTAATAAGTGTGTTGCAATATAGATCAAAAGTACTTAATCGGAAACCTTTCGCTGTGAATTGACTGCAAACCCGGATAAAAATAACCATACAATTACAATACAATAATACGTGTCGGGTATTTGCATCACTGCGACCAGTTTTTAGATCTATTGTGATATATTTCTCTTTTTTTTTGCTTTAGTTATTGTCAGCATGACGCATCACTATTGCTAGAAGTGATCGCCAAAGTTTGACTTAAAGCGTTGTCCTAGATCGGTATAACACACGCAATGAAGTGTACTATTGTACTGGGGTTTGTTCTCCAGATCTCAGAGGATTCTAGTAGCCCTTTGCTGAAGAACTTAAATCTTTTGTTGGAGATTGCCGGGCAGTGGTTCCGAGTCTTCTTTATCTATGTCACAAAATCGACATGAACCATCTTGAAGTTTTCCTATCAGCTTCAAGGGAACGAACAATTACCAGTTATAAGGCCTATATATAAGTTTAAATTTTTTTTTGGTAAGATCAAGTAATTTGCGAGCCATTGAAATGTTTGGAGTGATGAACCGCTTCGATTACCTAGCAATGAAAGTGTTGTTTCAGTTTGCCCCCACTTTCAAGCATTCCCAGGCTTTGATCTCCTATCTCAGTAAAGCAGCAAATAAACCACAAAAGGGTTCAGGTCTTATGAACTGATGAGATGATCCGATTCTTGCTAGTTCATCAGCTCTCTCGTTTCCACCAATTCCAGAATGGCCAGCGCAGTACAAGACTACTCCTGGAGTGATTGAACACATTACCAAACATGCTTGGAAATGCATGTTGCTGACTTTGAAGCATTTAGAGCTGCTTGACTTTTCGACATAATACATATATTTAAATATCAATAGTTTCTGCGTAAGCCTATAAGAGAACATTCCAGAATTGCTTGAATTTCAGCTTGGAATACAGTTGGCCACTTACTCATTGAAATTGATATGTTAATCCCTGGGCCAGTTACACCTGCTCCTACTTTATTGTTCATGTTTGAACCGTCTGTATAGAATAAAATCAATCCTTGATGGAGGTTTGAACCCTCTGTTTCCCACGAATCGCGTCCAGGATCAATAACTTGATACGAACAGTCAAAGTTGTATTTTTTCTCCAATCTATTTTCGTTGTTCATAACTAAAGAATTAAATGTAACAATTTATAGAATGCTAAGATGTCCTATTAGATCACTTTTAAAAAGGTTCACAGGCCCTCTGATCCTTAGAGCGCTCTTTTCAGCTTCTAATTGTATGTATTGATGCAATGGTAGCATGAAAAGCAATGCAAAGGAGTACCTTTGTTGGTGTACTTCTCATTACACCAGTAATTGAACTACTTGCTAGCCTTTGAAGTTTGTCTAACCTTCTCTGTACAAAAGTTTCTTTAGTTTTTGGCCACCAGACCAATGAAGCATAGGTAATCTTGGGTTTAACGATTTCTGAATAATACCAATGATTGTCTGCTCTAAATGAAAGTTCCAGTTAAGTTTATTGTCAAGGAATACTCCAATGTATTTGACTGTATTTGAAAGTTCCAAGTGCCTACCTTAAATCTTAAGTACAGCGTACCATCAAAGCTTACGAACTCATCCCTAATGAGAAGATTTTTCGGAAGTTTATCCAGAAGGTCCACTCAACTCGTTCGAAAGCATGTCGAAAAGATCGTTCACGAGTGTATCCTATATTTGAAGTCGTCGTCGGTAAGTACCTCTGAGCGCGTACTGGCGGCGGCTTTTATCCAGAATCAATTGGTTTACAAATCCCTGGTTGGAAACTTCAACATGCCACAGCTGTTGGGCAACAAGTTGAGCGTGTTCAACCAGCGGAAGCTAACCAACCGCTTCCAGCAGAGCTTGTTCGTGCTGATCGCCCAAGGAATGCGTAAAAGATGCTAACCAGCACCTGGTTCTGGACACCGTCCATTCTGGACACCGTCCAGTTAACCAATCAGCCTTGACATATGTTGAAATCAACCCTAAATTGCATTTCAGATGCTATTAATGTTTGCATTATATCAGTATCTTGAATACTACCTGTTGTAAAGTTGGATTTTAAATGTTATTTAAATGCTTGTAGCCGGTAATAAGCATTTCAAATGGAAAATAGCATCGATGAAGCATTACCATAGTATTGCAGTAAAGCAGCCAAACGCGGCATTTGTGTTTGAGTTACTATCTGGTCAACTTCGATCGCTGTATATATGTGTGTGTGTGCATGTGAGTATATATGTAAGTATTTATGAATAAATGAGAGGACCAACTCCGGCCCGATGTTGGTAAGTAATGCCTCCGTAATTCGATTTTATTCAATGTTAATGTAAAACCCATAATATACGAAGGTTAGATTATTTTGGATGACCTATGTTCATTGACATGAAAATAATCCATTCTGTTAATTACATCTGTACATGATTTTTATTTCAAAGTTTACACTTAAAACCAAAACAATTGCGCCAGTGGTGAGGTATGTGGGACTATTAATTGTCAAACATATGATTTACATTTGTTTAGTTGGTATTTTATTCTACCCGTATATTGATAAAGTATTTAAAATACTTTTATTAGATTTAATACTTTTACATTGAAAAACAATGTATACATGTTGAACATGTTATTGTTGAACATGTAACATGTTCAACAAAATCTTTTCTTTTGAAATTCTGTTTTTGATTGCGGCCGAAAAAATCTTCTGATTTATCTAGAAAGTTTCATACAGAATATTCCAGAAGGTGCTTTCGCATTTTTCTATTAATTCCTATCAATTTCTGGTATCTGAATTTATTAGGTATTTTTTTATCATAAAGTATAATCCGAAAATTTGTGGACTTCAATCGGAATGTTTATCGTTTGACTTGCGAAGCTTCTTGTGTTAGTTTTTGAAATTTTTGGCATGTTCTTCAAATTGGTGGAATAAACTGTAATGTATTGAAATACTGCTGTTTCTGATCGGCTAATTTTAAGATTCATGGACGAAATTTGATAGGAAACTGCATACTAACTGCTGTGAAAAATAACATTAACATCACCAAAGCAATAAATAGCGCTTGTCTCTTGAAAAATGGTTAGTACACGTATGTTTCATATCTTCGAAATGAGTTTATACCCCATTAAGACTACAAGCTTTATGACGCGATATAGCGTATCTTCAAATCATACGTCATGTATATTATTTCCAGTGAAAAGTAGATCCATGATTGTTGATATCAAAATAGGTTATATCTAGACAAAACAATTGTAACAATTGTAACAATTGTAAAGAATGACTTAAAACATAAATTTCCTGGAAATGCCTCCACTACCGCCGGGAAGGTAATAACTCACTGTATCTGTTCCTGGTGCTATTGTATTTGTGGGAGCAAGCAGATTCCAGAAAAATGCGCCATTGTTAACAAATGTTACTTTCTACCTTTTGACTATTTTGTCTAGATATCAAGTAACATAGGTTGTAGTTCAAATGGGTTATTATTCTTCTTGCTTTTCTTCTATCAATCAAATTTTCGTTATGATAAATTTGAATAACAAATACCCACAAGCAAGGACAGAGACGCTTACTGAAATTTCTTCTTTGGTTTTCTTCGCGGTTTTGGCTTGATTATATTGAAATGTAGCTGGCAGCCACATTTCTTGTGATGTTTTCAAATGATAGTCTCTATATTATATTTTTGCGAATACCGATAACTACCAACGTCTTTTTTTTTATACCTATAAATTTGCTCTCTGGTAATTCCGATGACAAGGAAAATTGCAATAATGACGTCTTTTTCTGTATTTGATCAATCTCAATTAAAACCTTCATTAAAATTTCATTGCCCATTAGCGCAAAAAGCTGCATTAACGAACTGCGTCAAGGCAATTTTGAAAATCTATCGCCTTCTCTTGGAACGAGTTTCCATTTTACCGCTCTAATACCCAACTACTTACAGACCTCTATCCATGTTTGGTCAAGGTCAAACGTAAATCCTTCCAGGTCATATTGCATGAAATGTTGTTAAGTCTGAAAAAACACGCTTGATACCGGAAGCATCAAACATTCGATTAGCGACTCTTTGATGAATCTAATTAAAATTCGATAAATAACCAGATAATCCTGCCTGGGCGAATAACAAAGTGTTTTTGGGTGCAGAATTTTGTACTCTTCGTTGAAGTGTAATAAAACATGGTGCTTTTTAATGACACGAAGCGTCTTTTTTGACGCAAAACAAAATAAGAAACAGACGGAACGTGATTCGCCTAACTCTACACCCCGGGCCGCATTATGACAACACATCGAAACTACTATTATCAAACACGCATTTATACGGATAAAAGTTTATATCAACTTCCTCACTTCCCCCATTTCGTATCCGCAAATTGAGTTACTATTGCCGCTAGGAAATAATTTATTCGAAGGTTTTCTGAAAACAGTATACCCATACATTTCGGACAAACCGGTTGTCCGTGCTTGGTTTGTGGCAGATTACATCCTTAATTATTGGATAGCCTCGTTGAACTTGAATCAATTGATTCCGTTATTCAACACTTGCAACGGGTGTAACATACCAAAATGTGTGCATTCTCGAGCGAAGCGAAATATTATACTGACGTAACTATCGTCGTTATATCAGATGTTATTTGGTCAGTTCGGCGATATCAGTTTGTTATTCTACTTTGTAAAGTGATATTCAAATAGTTGCTGTTCTTCAGCAAATTGGTACTTAATCTCATTTCTCTACTCTAGAAACATGAGATAAAGGCGCGTATCATATGATCTTGCAAAGCCAAAAATTGTTCACCATTGAGTTACGGGAATCGCTTCTCGATCAGGCATATTAGAATTAACTAAGAATCAGTTAATATGATATAATAGGAAGTGGAATGGAATGAAATGGAAAATCAATCCATTGCTTACAATGCTTTTGAAGTGCTCAAATGTAAGCCAATCAAATTTACTACCATCGAGTATCTTTTTTTGCAGTTTCAACTGTCGTGAAGACATCCTCTTTGATTAGATTTCAACTCACGTCGCACATAAAATGTGCTGGAGTATCGCAGAATTTGGGGAATCACGCTTTCTTCAGCCTTATGTTAAGATGGTGAATTCTTAGGGGTCCATCCTTATGCGTGTAGTCGTCTTTAGCATTTCAAGCTTATTGTTTTCGCAATTAGCTTATTACTTGCTCTCAACTTAGTCTTCTAAATGCACTTCCATAGTTATTAATTAAGAGCTTCCGATGCTAGGTACAATTTTTGCATTAGTATGATTGTGTGGCCAGTACAATCATACCCTATTCCTAAACGAAAAATTCCTAGACCAGACCGGGAATCGAACGCAGGTGTTGCTTTGCCCCAAGGAAGGAAGCGAGTGGTCGTAAAAGAGATCCAATGGGTAGTAAAATGGTCAGGAAAGTGGTGCAACAGTTCAAGAACAGTTCAAACATGTCAATTCGAGATGTCACTTAAAAGTCCAAGATATTAGTCGGTTTTGTGCAAAAAACCATGAAGCATGCTGAGTTACTGAGTTACACGTTTACATGGTGCAAAACGCCCTAAACCGGAATAAAAAGCAAAACATCACTGCGCATACCTGCACCCGGAAAATTTAAGCAAAGCTGCTAACCAGCTGCAAAGATACATTTTCAGCCTAAGTTTGAAGTTTTGGAGCAAAATGTATTATGCTTTCTGTACCTTTTGATATGACCGAATTAGAGCCTTTTTTCCTACGTAGCTTAGGGTGTCCCTATAAAAATCAGTTATTTTGCTATAACTTTTTTATTTAAAATTTTTCAGCAAAGTTATCTTCCCAGTGATTCTAAAACAATAAAACAACTTTTGGTATACTGAAATTGTCTCTATCGTATGTCAAACAAAAATTATTGTGGGTTTTGTAAACAAAATAGGCTTTTTTCAAATGTAGGTTTTTCAAGTTAGGGCAAACCACGAAATTATTCCTTAACAGCATTTGAAAGGATTTTTGTTATTGCATACCATGTTTGAAAACTGGAGATAGGTTATTTTTTTAAATTGAGTAAAACACATTTGAAAAGGGCGTAACTTTATAAGAGAATCGTGAATTACTAGAAGTTTTATTGTTCTAGAGTTACTGGGAAGACAACTTTGTTGAAAAATTTGAACGAAAAACGTAACAACAGAATAGCTGATTTTGATAGGGACACCCTAAGCGTACGTCAGGAAGAAATTCTGATAATTCGGTTCATATTAAAAGGTACGAAAAAAATCTATACCTTCAAAGTTTCTTGAAATTATTTATTCTACAACTTTTCCGAATAATGTATGTCTTTATTTCTGCAAATAAAAAGTAAGATTTTCGATTCTAAAAATAAGGCCCACTCAAGTTTTCATTCACATCAAAACAAGCGGCTTGTTATAAGAAACAACTTTGTGGAAGTCAATGTTGCTCTAAAACATCAAACCTAGGCTGAATATGTATCTTGCCAGCTAGATTCGGATTCTGGACCACTGTGCAATTGAGTCAATGTTGTGCCAAAATATATAAACCCAGCAAATTCACTGGCACTCTACCCTATTGAAAAATTCTGGGCAGTTATTAAGACGGATCATTGCAAACATCACAAATCTATTGAAACAGAGCCATAATTGAAGAAAATTTTCTGTTGAAACAATAAAAATACTGGGAAAATCGGTTTTACGAAATTTGATGAGTGGAGTGAAAAGGAAGGTGCGGGCATTCCAGGTGGGAGATGGAACTGAATACACCAATTTTTGTAATTCATCATAATAAGTAGTTTTTCATTCCCTCAAAATTTCCAGAAGATCCGATAATAAACCGATTATTCTGGTGAGCAAATGTGTGCGTGCTATTTTAATAGAATACACCTTTTGTAAAGCTCGATACCACTTAGTATTTGGACGCATCTTTTTCCATTACTTATGCAAAACAGATAGTTTTTAGATCGGTTTGACACATTTTTTCAATTTGTTTTTGATAATTGCCCAATATTTTTCAGTGGAACGAAAATTTAGACAATATGGTGGGATGATATTTTTTTTAAATAACATCAATATCATTCTGCTTATTCCATTGCACGACATACGGAATGTAATGGCAGCTGGCCAAGTCAGGCTAAAACTTTGCTGGACCGTCTTGCGATCGAAATAATGGCGAAATTCGCTTCTGAAGACACTCCTCCTTGTATATCTGACCAGTTTTAGTCGCTCCAGTGATGAAAACCTTCATTTCCTTTCCACAGCAGCAGATGCCAATGGTAGGTCACTTAGAACATTGTGCCAGCCACGATGTCTTACATACTAGACGAATATGTTTCATAACTACAGCACTTCGATTTTCAATCCATACCACATGTGTGCCGCACTGAGGGATACTTTTGACAGTTTTATAAGCTCAAGATACCAGCAACCTTGCCAATATGCGTCAAGATCAGCAGAAAAAAACAATTATGTTTAACAATATTTTTTAGTCGTATGGTCCACCTCTATGGTTGTTTTGTTTTGTGTAATCCAGCGATAGTGTTTACTGGTAACGTTTCAACACGGTATTTAGAGCCGATTTTGAGAATTTAAAAAACTTTGCGGTCATTGTTCCTAACCATGTCGGATTTTCAACGGGAGTGTGCGAAATTGGTTTCCGTCTCTTGCGTTCCATCTTTGATAACTTTTGAACGTGAGTATCAATACTGATGGAACGAGTGTTTCACCACTAAATAAACAAACTTTCCGGATCACTGCGTTGTCATTGGTTTCTCGTTACGGCTACTAGAAGCGCCACAGTAATTGAAAAGAAGCGGCCAAATACTAAGTAGATCAGGCTTTAAATGGTTTCAAAGGAGACCAGAATGCTAGTTAATTCAGAATTGTTACTGTTACCTACAAACATATACACAAGTGAACAAATCGTTTAGAATTTAGACATGGCTTATAACTAGGTTATAGCAAAGGTGGTTGCCATATGCGTGCAATTTTATTGCTTTAAATGAGTTGATTTGATAACGTTTACGATTCTATCAGGAAAACACATTAAATTTGAAAAGTTTTGTTATGTAATCCGATTCCTCTAGGACATTTTAATTCATTACTGCATTGTTGCAAAAATATTATCAACATTTCGCTCGCTATTGATAATTTCTAAGATTCAATTCATGAAAAATGGCATGACAATGCGAATCAGCCAAGGAAAGGCAATGAAACCAGCAATAAAAAAAATCTTGTTCATTTAAAATTATCTTTCTAAAGTGAAGACAATTTTAATTGGAAATAATTTTTCATTCTCTAATATGATAATAGTTGAAATATTTCACTAGAGTATTTAAATAATTTGAAATAACAAGCAAACACGTTTCGTTACGATGATTCAAACTGCCTGCTCTGGTTCACCTAGTAGGCAATTGTGAGAATTTAACGCCTACTAATTAACCGCAATGATAAAGTATTCAGTAATCAATCATTGATTATCTGATGAATAAATCGCCATCTATTTGGTGCAAATCTTAGCTTGGGCAGTTTATTTGACTTCATTCTCGAGCTCTATTGTAAACTTGAGGAAAACTTGTAGTTTGTTGCTTAAATGAATCAACTGTTTTTCCCATGAACTTCAAGTGATTGTGATAGACAGCCACTCTACAGGGTGCGGCAGAAAATAATGCGAAAATGTACAAACTTGAGTATTGGGTTAAATCGTGTAGCTAGTGACTAATTTCTGTCGAAAGTGTATTTGTTTATAATTACTGTCAAGTGCTGCATCCAAACATTCTATTTGTTTTATTGCAAATTCGTCAAAATGTTCGCGAAAGAAAGAAGATCACCAGTTTGTTGCTCGCCCAGAAGAAGCCGAAAGAGATTGCCAAGGTGGTGGGGTGCCATTTGGCACCCAGTTTACCGCATAAAAATTCTCGGCAGGGTGGTCCTAAGCAGCGGAAGCCGGGAAGCGGACCTCCGCGCTTTGAACGCATGCCGAACGTGATCAAATCGGTCCGTGCAAAAATTGCTCGCAACCCGGTGCGTTCCATAAGAAAACTTGCAAAGGAAGCCAATATTTCGGAGAAATCTATGCGGGGAATGATCAAAGAAGACCTGCATGCATCTTCCAGAGCCAGAGTGAAACGCCACTTGATTACGGACCGGGTCAAGGAACTATGAGTGACTCGTTCCAAGAGATTGCTTTCCTTGTTGAAGAAGGAAAAAATGATAACCCTGTTCTCCGACGAAAAGCTTTTCAGCATCGATGCTGTGGCCAACAGCCGCACGGACCGGTTCATTTCACCGCAAAAATGGAGAACGTTCCGGAAAAAGTGAAATTCAAATTTCAAACCAAACATCCGGGTGGTGTCTTGATGTTTATCTTGGTGGCGTCCAATGGTTTGAAAATGTCGCCTGTTTTCATTGATACTGGAGTTAAAATTAATACCGAAGTGTATATCGGTATTTCAAAAGACCAAGTACTTCCTTGGGTGAAGGCCAACTTCTCCGAGGACCAAAACGTTGTCCTACAGCAGGATGGAGCGCCGTATCACACGTCCAATCGAACCCAACAATGTTTGAACGATAACATGAAGTTTTGGCCGAAGGATTTGTGGCCCCTAGCAATCCAGATCTTAATCCGTTGGATTATTAGATATGGGCATATGTTGAAGCACAAGCCTGCAAAACATCACCCTCTAGTGTGGAAACCCTGAAGTCAACCACGCACATGGCAGTCAATGTCGGAGGACTACGTCCGAAAGGCATGCTCTGGCTTCCGGCGTCAGCTCGAGGATGTTTTTAATAAAAACGAAGGACACATTGAATAAATGTGTTTAAAAGGACTTTATAAAGATAACTACACTCGAAAGTGTTGATATTATTGCTTGAATTAGTTGAAAATGGGATTTGAAAGAAATAGAACAAATTTTCGCATTATTTTCTGCCGCACCCTGTAAGTGTTTTGCAATCAGAGGTGGTATTCTCTCTGAAATATAACACCATGAAATAAAAGCTTGTGGATGAGAAGATGACGGGAATTCCATTGTGTGATGCAATGGATAGGATACAAAAACTGCACACACTGTGACAACAGTATAGAATAAACTCTTCTTCATAAATTTTGCAATATGGTCAATAGCTTAGGAAAAATATATAAATTCCAGCCCTTGTATGATTTTTGGAAGCCTTTTGGGCTCATTAATATCTGTGTAAAATTTCAGCTCGACCTGTGAAACTGTATTTCAGCGCCCGTGGTTTCTATTTTGCATATGATTTTTCATGGGGAAATTTACTTTTACATAGAAAAATTTTGAGAGGTATGGCGTGTTTTAAAACAGTACAGGGAAATTTTGTCGACGGATCGCAAGCCTCAAAGCATGCGTCGGGCGGGTACTGCCAACCGTCAACTGCGGAACAAAGTCATCAAGAACATTAAGGCAAACCCCAACATCTCAGACCGCGATTTGGCCAAAAAGTTTCGCGCCGCCCGCAGTAGCGTGCAGCGGATTCGTCTCCAGGAAGGCTTCAATGCATACCGTGCCTGTAGACAACCAAATAGGGATGAAAAGCAGAACAAAGTGATCAGAATCTGTGCCAGAAAATTGTATGATCAAGGGTTGAGAAAATTCAATTTCGATTCCTCATGGATGATGAAACCTATGTAGTGGCCGATTTCAAACAGCTACCGGGACAAACATTTTACTTGGCTGCGGCTCGGGAAGATGTTCCTGCAAAATTAAAGTTTGTGTTTGCAGATAAATTTGCATGTAAATACATGATATGGCAAGACATCTGTAGCTGCGGTAGGAAGACCATGGTTTTCATCACTGATAAGACATTTAATTCAGAGCTGTACAGAACGGAATGTCTCCAAAAGCGAACATCAGATCCCACAATGAACCTGTCATGTTTTGGCCAGAATCAGTCGTAGCAACAACCAATATGCAACTAGCAATTAGAAATTGGTTCACTGTTGTTCTGAAGTACACCTTGAAGCCAGCACCGTTCTATACATATTTGTGCCTTTGTTTTGATTTGCTGTGTTATTCTGACAGAATATTTGAGAGTGTGCTCGTGTGAGTTCATTATTAGGGGCGTATTATTAAGCTTGGGACCGACGTGCTAGTACTGACTGAGCCAAGAAAAAAAACGTATTTGTTCCGGACCTACTGGTCCTAGAGTTAGTCTATGGTCGTAGTCACTCAAATACCTTTTTGGATATTTTCGTAACTTGTCCGGGGTGAGATTTGAACTCGTGACTTTGGCATGGGAGGTATGGATATTAACTCTATTAACTAGGCCGGGGTGCCGGTGTAAAACAGAATACTTTTTTGTTAATGTTTATCCGATGTATGCGCAATAGTCTATGTTCCAATTATAACTGGGTCACACTTTATGTGTCTTTGAATAGTCAATTTTTAGCAACAGTAATCGTTGTCACGGTGTCCTTTAATGTCGTGGTTTGGCCGAAACGGCCGTCAGAATGATCCGAAGTAGGGTACATGTCCCTTTACTTAGCCTAATATGCACCGATCGATTGCAATTTTAATTATAACTCATAAAATAATTGAGCTAGAAACGATTTTCAACCTTTGTTTACACATGCTTAATAAGACACTTACTGTTCTGAACTACGGCTACTATTATATAGATTTTCTTAGTTAGGTTTTGATTAGGATAAGCGCATTGAAAAATGTGTAACTATATACTCATAAAGTTCCAATGAAAAATTTATCAATATAAACATTTTACTATGTTTACTATGTAACAATAACATAGTAAGAAATGTGTACCTGGATTTCTTGTTAAATCATTGTTCAGTTATTATATAACTTGTGTCTATTTTTCTACATTACTATGTATATCGGTTCAATTTAACCACATTTAGGTTATTTGAAAATCATGAAGATAGTTTTTTTTTAGCTTAATCAGTGAAACCAGCAGTGTTACTCCAGTTTATAACTTTAAATTGATGAATAATGTTTCAACTGCTTCAAAATTTATCGATTATCATGACACCAACATGAATTTGCCAATTATCGCTGCATTAATGACATTTTCGATACATAGGCCGAGTGAAGGAGCTAGCCTAACAAAGTCAAATAACAAACTGACATCAAATAAATAACAAATTTTGTTATCTCAGATATCATTATGAACTCTTCTGTTATCGCATAACAAAACTAGTAATCAACATTGACAAGTTTTGTTATCATCTGTTATCAATTTTCAAAGACGATTTTTAACGAACGTTATTGAATTCAACCAGCATGCTGACGAATGCTGAATATTACCAGCATGTGATGAATATAAAATTATGCTTCTTACCAGAAGCACAACTTCATTTATTAGTGTATTAATTTTATATAATTTTGATTACATAATTTCAATTATTTCAAGAAATTTGTTATCAAAATGAACTCGATGATAATAAAACGAGTTAATATTGTGATATCCAACGAATATTTGTTATCTCTTTTGTTATTTTGGCTGTTTATTCAGCCTAAATGATAACATATTTAGTGATCAAACACTGATAATCTGATATTAGAACTTGTTTTCAATTTGGTATAAGCCATTGCGGTAGAAACGGTACAAACGGACGACCTGAAAGCAGAAAATAGACAAAGATAGAGGCCTGGAAATTGTATTTGCAAGTTTTGCAGGAACCGGATGCATGCATTTTGATAGACGACGAGGCTATGTGGAAGGACTTAAACCCCTTTCAGGTTCAGAATATTATACTGCCGTCGTAGATTAGGTTGTAAGCTATACGGACAGGTCTTTTCAACTGGAGACATTAAGTCGAAAAGTGCTGGAATGGCAAGCAATATGTTCCTGCGGTTTTAAGTCAACTATAAATGCGGAAATCTATCGGTTGCTGTCTTTATACAAAAAGCATAGCACCACTCCTCTGGTTTGTATGGATTTAGCTTAGGCGGTCTTCAATCATTTGTTTGAATAAAAACTTTTAAATTTGTACAATTTGAAAGAAAAAACTGTAGATAACTTATTTCCGATACAGTCATTAGTACAGAAAGAAAGGGTATTTTTTATGCCATCAGAAAAGATTGATGTTTATTTGCAGTGATGAATGTCACCAATGCAGGGGAAAATGGCTTACTAGGTTGAAAACAATGCCAACGAAATAAAGTTTTCTAAATTTGGTTTTATGATCGAAGTGGCACCTCGTAAACATGGATCGACCATTTTTTTTATGATCTAATATGCATTGAATATTTATTATGCATTGAATACATTCTATTTCAGCCTTTTGCGTTACGAAATAGTACTTTATTTGCCACTAGAATTAGCGTGCAGGTGCTATTTTTAACGTATATTTTTTCCCCAAAATCAGCCAAGCCACTGAATGCAATTCTGTCCTACCAAAAACAGATTTTTTTTTACACATAACCATAACAGTAATCCATGCCCATTGCCAATCGTGGCTTCCAACCGTGCGCCAATCCGACGATGAGGACGGCTTTTGTTCTCAAGCTTCGATCCGAGCTTGAGTGAACCTTTGCCTGCACAACACAACTTTATGTGGCAACAGTCAAGTATGGTTGCACATTTTTGGTCGTCCACCAACGATACTCTAATTCAACGGATCGTGTCGCGCTATGAATACCAATAGGCCAAACCGTTTGCGATTAAGATAGAGTGACATCGAATGGATCGGATATTCCAATCACACTACCAGCACCGCAGTTGGGACTGAAGGAAGGCTTTACTTAAGCTCGACAATAAGTTGAGGGTTGTACTTCTGAATGAGCATTGACTTGAAAAGAAATTAAATGTTCAAACATAAACACTCGCCATCGGAGTAGGTGACCTGCACAGCAGCTTGAGTTGAACTGTCAAGCGCAAAAAAAATCAATTATCTTCTTATTGCTTTTGACGCTTTGACACTGCCATGGGATACTGTTGCGGTTTGTGACAGCGCGGTCTAAAGTGGCATATTATGAAAACCAGTGCCAGTTAGACGGGTGTTGTTCAGGTCGAGATCTCTTCGATCACTGAGGACAAATATGGGTAAGGGAGCGGCAGCATGGAAGCATTATTGGCGCGAGTTTAAAAGCTAGGTGTTTATCTATGTTCGACAAGTGAGACCATCTCTCATCAATCATAATATAAAACAGCCTCATGGGATGTAGCCTGATGCTATGTGCAGTATTGGATTGGTATTTTCAACGATGACAGTGGTAATGGTGACAACAGCTGCAAGAGACATGTAAGGGGTCATCAATTTATTACGTCACGTAAAAATGTCCATTATGGATCATTTTTCTCCACCCATTATCACGTATTTTGTGCGGGCACCAGCGAATTTTTATATGGATCGTCGCAGTTTTAAAAAAGCCCACTCCACTCAAAGCATGACGTACTTAGTGGATGCTTCCTAATTGTACATCGAACCAATAGTGGTCCTAATGCTATCAAACTTTTCGATTTAATCGTGTTTTAGGGGTTGCTCATTTTGATTTAGTATCTTGAGAGAAGTTTTTATAATTCAAATCCTTTTTTATACGTTCGAAATTGTGGTTGATCCGTCTTAACTGAAAACGATTTTTTTTAACGTTTTATGATAAAACAAAGTCAAACTTATACAAGGTGTTGCATAGATAAAACTTGCCATATTTGTGAATACTCTTAAACCTGATGATTCCAAAATAAACTGTCGTGTTTATGGAAGGCCTCCTACACAGAAAAAATGACTTTTAACAGGCGCGTAAAATTTCTCCTCGTTTAATTCCATGTCAAAGGAGGCGTAAACAACGAAATTGTTTGCAATCTTTCATACAACATACTAGATTCAGGCGATATCAGGCTTGAATTTACATGAAATATCCCATTATTGTCTGCCAAATCTAGCATTCCCTTCATTTGCATTAGATATCGCAGAAAATTACAGGTTTATTTCAAACAGTGTAAAATAAATTTATTTTCACTAACTCTTTTAAAAAAAAAATTTGTATATTTTTTTTCAAATCTTCAAAGTATTAGACAAGACTGAAATTATAAAAAGCTTGCATAGAATAAAAATTTAATGAAGGTGTCTTGTTTTTATTTTCTCAAATTTAAAGTCATTCAACGAAGTAGTGCATATTATGATGGAAATTAGATTTTCAAATTATTGTTGTTAACGACAATAACTAGTGACTGATTTACTGGCCATAGATAATGTGATATTGTCAAATTCTACAACATGGTGTATAAGGCTTCTAACTAAAAAAGAGCCCAATCTATCTCATGCCTCGCATCTTGTCTTCATCTGGTAACCTCTACTACAAGCTATTGTTCGTTCGGAGCAAAAGTCTTTTATGCGACGTTAGGATGATGCCTAATAGCCTGAGCTATCGGTAAAAATAAACGCAGAATGCTCTTGACACATTGACAAACCGGTTTTGGCAAATTGATTCCACTGTTAATCAATCAAACAACCATTCCAAATGCTCAATCACTCTGTTCTGTTGAACTAATCAATCAATCATATGTTAAGCTAAGTATGATATAAGTTTATTTTTACTTTTTCTTTTTCTTGATCATATTTATAGCTATCCTCGATCCTCGATTTCGAGCCGTTTAAGAAATGCGACAAATTATCACGCAATGGAACCTTGCTGGGAGATAAATCGATTATTTGAATGCAATAAAATCACCCAATTAATCTTAGCAATCACAAACAGTTCCTATCCTAACATTTTAGGCCGCGAATGACGAATGACTTTCTGTTGAAATCACTCAATTGGTGGTAGAGTCAAGAGGTAGTGTTTGTTGGTTTGGATTAATGTTGCGTTTTATTACTTCAATATTATTTTCAGCTGAAATTTATTATAGTAGAGATGTTCACTAGCTCCGTCAGCTTCACTTTCAAGTTTATTAGGTCGAGTTGATGAAGGCAAAGGTTGATTGATTCAACAAATATCTATGCTGCACAGAAAAAAATATGCGTAAATTTCCCTCGTTTACTTCCACGCCAAAGAAAGCGTAAACAATAAAATTATTTCATGCACCATACAACAATGTTTGTAATCTTTCATACAACGGGCTAGATTCAGATGTTATGTGGTTTAAATTTACATGAAATATCCCATTATTTTCTGACAAATCTAGCATTTCCTTTATGTGCATGAGATAACAAAGAAAATTAAATGTTTCCTTTTATCTGTGTACGGTAATTTGTATAGCCACTTTGAGGTTAAAGGTACTGGAATCCACAAATAGTTGTTGTTCCATTTGCATCAATACTTCGCATTTTGAATGATACGAATTACACAAACCATAAATATTTCATGCAGGAAATTAAAATAATGAGATATATTTCTAGTTCCTGATGATTCTATCAACAATCATGTTATAGTTTTGTTGCAGTAAAAGTCGTGAATCAGTTTCATCCCCGATTTTGATTTAAGTTTTTTATGCTAACAAAAATATGAGATATTGGACAAAGGCGTACGTTTGAAGCAACTATGATTAGGTGCAGGTAGAACAGTCAGTTTTTCAGTTATTCCTTTTCCTACCATTCCCTGACTGTGATATCGCACATTTATTATCAGTATTGCACAGAGGCAAGAGTTAGTTGTTGGTACAGTTGAGTAGAAACCAGATCAACGAGTGGTAATAATGTGCGATACTGGGATGTGCAAATATTTTTGGTGTAGGATACGGGACGAATTTTAAGCAGTTTATTCAGCACCTGGAACATTTTATGAAGCTCTATGTAATCTATAATCAGCATATTTAAACGTTAATCCCACTGCTCACTACTGATCTATCGAAACATACCTTTAGAAACGAGCATTAGATTCGGAAAATGTCACAGCCATGTAATAAAGTTCCCAATTGCAGGTGCTTATTAAAAGCATGCGGATTGCTTTCCGATCAAGAAAATGTTTTCTTTAGCTCCGCAATCTGTTCATAAACTAACAATATTATATGTGTATGATTCTGTGCATGTGTGCGAAGGCGGAATGAAATAGGCCAGTTCACGACTGAGGAATCCAACTAAAAAAAAGAAGAAGACACCGAGTGGTGATAAATCTGACAGCTCCCATGTTAAAGTATAGGACGAAACTTTTCAAATGCTTCTAGAAAATTCAAATGGAATTCTAATTAAAAGCGGTTTATTGTATGGTGTAAGAAAAATCCATGTTAATAAAGAAGAGAGGAAATGGGATCTCTCAAAAGCAACAGTGATGCCATAGCTGCCGCTCAACAGCGACGCATTATTTGTCGTTGAGTACTATTGAACAGCTCCGAATCATATTATTGTTTTACTGTAATTGACAGCGCCAGATGATGGACAATACGATCATAAGCATAGATCAACCTCAAATGACTGGAAGAAACATGAAATAAATAGTGTTTCCAGTTCATCTAAATATAAAATAAATCCAACTCAATATTCAACATCACATTCTGGCAACAAGCGTAGATGTGAGAAGAAGCTGAAGAAGACTTTCTCTTCGGTACACTCGACCAAGTATAAGCAAAATAATGATAGGTAAATGTTTTGTTTTTAGAAAATAGTATATATACGGCAGGTGGCGAAGGTTTTCTTTAAGTCGAGTTTTTAGTACTAGACACTGAAGAAGTCTGCACATTGTAGACGAAATACGCGTATCTGTCAAGATAAGCAAACGTAGTTGGAATTAAATGAAAAATACTAATTTTTCTTCTAATTTCTAGTGACAGGTATTTCATTAAATAGCTCAAACCCTGTAGGATTCATCATACACAAAGGTGAAATTTGAGCGAACTTCTTCAGCGGGTAGGAATTGATGGTTTTCTAAATTATGTATTTTAAATCTTCAAAATGACAAAATAATAAATTAGCCGATAGAAAGAGCTTATGTTCGTATCATTAAAAGTGAAAAAAATTGGAAAATGTAGGAGTATTAGACCTGTTTCCTAAAAACTGATTAAAACAGACACCCTTGATTAAGCCGTTCCCTACCCTATTTCCTCATACCGTAGAAAGGGGTATAAACAACCATAGGAAAGATCAGAGACCAAAGTCACTGATTGGGATAAAGAGCTGTTTACTTCTAAGAGTGCTGCCTACCTGAGCGTCTGTTACCTATGCTAGGGGCCGCTGATTATCGTATTCATGCCAGTGTGAGACGCTAAATTGTCTATGGTCAAAAATCAATAGAAAAATAACGATTTACATTTGGCTTATCACAGATTTTTTGGAATGCCCATATTGGTCCCAACTACGTTAGTTGTGGGTGACTCCTGAGCTGTCATCATGACCTTTCCATCCGTCAATTTAGTTATTTTCATGAAAAATGTAGTGGGCGTTGTCGAATCGAGGTTTCGGAAAATCGATCACATGCTATTCCAAAACTACCCAAACACCTTAAATTTATGTTTTGAAGCATAAAGCCCGTTCACACCAAAATCCGGACAGAGTATCTATCCTGTTTCTTAGTCAAATCACTACGAAATTGAATGAAACTTGTTATGTACATAACCAATACATAGACAAACGTGAGTCACACACATTGTTTACGAAAGCGCATTCTGTATTCAAGATGGCGCCATCTTAACTAGCGCGCAAGAAATATATCTTGCCCAAATATTTGGAAAATCCCATTTCTGCTGTTGAAAAAAGTTGAAAATTGAAAACTGTCAACCGGGTTTGAGCAAAAAGTGAAGTCTAAGGCTGGTTTGAGATCAATCAAAGCTCAAACAAACCCAGATCGTAATGCAAAGCTATGAAAACCGGTATCACACTCCAGAAAGCTTTATGAAATTCACAAAATTCCATTGTGTTGTCATGGATGACGAAACATATTGTTTCAAAAAATTTAAATTTCTCTCGGGAACGAAATTTTACACTGCAACTAGCCGAAAAGATGCCCCTGAAAATCTGAAACGGAAGTTTGAAAACAAATTCCCTGAAAAATATCAGGTCTGGCATGCAATATGTTCCTGTGAGCTAAAATCTCAGATTTTCGTAACCACAGGTACCGCAAACGCTGAGATTTATTGGAAAAAATGCCTTAAAAAGCGGCTCTTACCTTTTCTGAGAAAACATGCGATTTAATCCTTGTTCTGGCCAGATTTGGCCAGCTGTCATTACGCTAAAGATACAATTAGTTGGTATGAGCAAAATAACGTAATTTACGTTCCCAAAGATTGTAATCCACCAAATTGTTCACAGCTCCACCCGATTGAAACATACTGGTTAAAGGTCAATGGAAATCTCAAAAAGCTTGGCGGGCGGTGTCAACGATCCAAGAATTCCTTTCTAAGTGGGTTATTGCTTCGAAGAAAATTGACAAAGACACCGTGCAAAGATTGATGAAAGGAGTGAATAAGAAAGTGCGCGCAAAAGCTTATGGAAAAAGCTCCATATAAATCTATATGCAGATGTGTTGAGCATCATTTATCTAGAAAATGAATTAAATAATATGAATCAAAAACATGCTGTTGTTTTTCTAAAATATTTTTTGTATGCCCGGATTTTGGTGTGAACAGCCTTTAAGTTCATAACCAGGCATACCATGGGGCACTGGCTTGTTGGCCTGACAGTTCGGCTCGGAGTGCAACTCTTAACTTGACACTGAAAATTTATTTTCGTAAATAAGCTTTAACTCGTTTCGTAAACATCGATATTATACATAGAACAAATGTCTCGTAATTGTATGAAACATTCATATTGCTTTTTATCTTTTATCATATATCTTTTATCACACCTTTATGAAATGGATTTCGTGAAGACCAGCCAATCGCTGCTTTTCTATTATCGTACTCATGCATGTTGGTTTTACTGCTGGGATGGGCGGGAACAGTTTATTTATCTCAAAATCAAAATTAATGCGCTGCCGAGAGTTATAACTTCATACTCATTAATCAAGTATCTTCTCACGAGTCTCGATGGCCTAGTGAGATCAACTACGGATTCAGCTCTCCCCAAAAATACAAGATTGAATCCCATGTCAGGAACATCGAAAAAATGCTGCACAACTCTAAGTGGTTGCGCTTTTTTCAATTATAATTCGGGTCGATATAGTAGATCTGTCAGTCATTCATGAAAGCACCAGAGAGATGTTTCTTTTTAATTTGTGACAAAATATTTGTATTTGGACAATGCACGAATGTTCTTTCTGAGTAACAAAGGCTTTGCGCTTTTGACAGTTGCGCGTGTGGCATATTAATTACGAAGACAGCTTCATAAAACCTACAAATCAGTTTCGTTGCAGAAAACAACGAATGATTCGTTAGACCTACCTTCGATTTTGTAATATAAACTAAAATAAATTTCCTGTGCATATGATGGGAAATGCCAGAGAATTAACGGTGTTGAATGTAGCCTAAATCAAAATGCAACGACGTGAAAATTGGAAATCGGAATAATAAAGCTTTCTTAAATCCTTGTTGGGATTCGACCCAGACAAATTATCTTAAACGGGCTCACACACGCGACCGAAAACAGGTAAGAAACATAAAATTTGATTTTTAGTAGCTAGTTAGATTGTCACGTTATTGCCGTTTTGTCGTCTAAATGGGTAAGATATCAAAACATAGAGCATAACAATCTATCCAACCTATAGTATGGCATGAATGAGAAAAACCTGATAGTTCAATATGATTCAAAACAAAGCGAATATTTAAATTCAACTTTATGTGCTGTCAGTTCTGGATTTCCTTGACAAAGCCACCGATAAAAGACGAACCTTCAAGAGCCATTTTTGTTGCAGTTCAAAACTACACCAGGTCATCGTAACAGCTATGCGCGTTGAAAATAATAATCACAATGAATTATGTATTCAAATAGTTTGATTGATTGGTTGATCCAAATTTCCGCTCATTCGACTTCATTTCGATGTCCGAGTTGACTCAGGTAGCTAATTTATGACAAATTGAGCTTTAAAATTTGACGTCTTGTCACATAAAAACCACTAAAAATTGAGATTCGGTTCGAATATCAATGGCGCTGAAAGGATGCAATGACAATTTGATAGGATGAAGCGTAGAAGCGATTTTGTTTACGACCTGATTCATCCGAAATCAGGTTTTTAAACTATAGTCTATGCTTCGATAGTTTTCCTGATAAGCAGGTGTTGATTATATACCGGCATTAATAGATTGTGTTTAACCAAGCAGTGCTGAAATCAAATACGAGTAACCATCATTGTAGCAAATGAAGAAAAAAAAATCAGGATATTTTAAGTTCTTGTCAAGCTTGCTAAATAAGATGACCGTGGGAATTCTGTTTGAGGTTGAAACGACCTAGAGTCTAATTACAGTAGGGGCTGGCCTACTTGAACTCACAACTCGTGATTTCAGCACCACAAATCTCAATAATTCTTGCTGCTACTTCTTCTGTTCTTGTTTTAAGCTTGCTATTTAGGAAATAGGAACACCAGAAAGTTTGTCGCTTAATTGTTAAGAGTTGAGATAGCAGGAATTACCTATTCTAGGCAAGCTAAACAGAGTTCACCCCCTTTATGAGTCTTTTCGCAGTGACGTGCACACATCTGACGATTTTATTTATTTACATTTATTTGCTTCGTGTTCCTCCATCTATTATAATGATTATAATCAACAGAACTATTTAGAACGGATTGAAATGATTTCCAAAAGCGCTAAACTTCTCAAGTGAGTGTAAATACTGTCGGCAGCCGCTTTATTATTCCGTTTTTGTTCAATTTGAGTAGCATGTGAAAAAATTGTCCTTTATAGGCCACGAAAAAGCAGCATTTTTGAGTGCTTGTGGATTAGTTGAAGGTAAATAGGGTTTAAAGGGGCGGCACACTATTCGAAAGATAATCAAATTGAAGCTGAATAATCAACTTACCATATGAACATATTCAGCGAAGTGCTTTGATGCAAGAACAATTCGAATAAGAAGATAAATCAATTGCCGAGAATAATCAAAATTGACAAAGGCAACACTTCCCCTACATGGTTTTGAAATTCTAGGTTATTACGTATGACGTTATATTCTTAACCGTTATTCTTAACTGGATAAACCGAGAAAAGATTCAAAACATTCAA
Source organism: Aedes japonicus (assembly GCA_034211315.2). Taxonomy (NCBI): domain Eukaryota; kingdom Metazoa; phylum Arthropoda; class Insecta; order Diptera; family Culicidae; genus Aedes; species Aedes japonicus. The sequence continues at coordinate 19,176 of JASCZW010005787.1, read as the reverse complement.
CGCACGATTAATTCAGTGCTTATCATATCCTGGGCTGATAAATTGATTATATTGTGCTAGGTCCACTTTCGAACTAATAAACAGTCGATAGTTGTCGAATAGTTGTTTAGAATCACGAATTTAAAAAACAAGTTCAACCAACCAGTATGTAAAAACAAATGAGCAAGTAGTAAACAAGTGGCATGGATCAAGTGTGACGATGAAGGTCAGAGCTTTTTTGGAAATTGAATTGCGTTGTAATATCATAACAAGCAGCATGCCAACTCTACAGATTTTTCATCAGAAGTTTACTCTCAACCTTGGAATACGTAATTGATCCCATTGGTCGATTTCGGAATCACCGGAATGGTGTTGTATGATTAATTTAAGCAGTTTTAAGCTCATTACAAAAACAAACCTCGATGATCGGGATGTTCTCAAGTAAAACGCATTTGCCATTCGAAGACAGTCTCCACTTCCATACAAAAATCGGCCAAACCTAACGCGTAAGATCCACTCCAACAATTTTGTCGCGAATACTGAGGAGGAATTGATAAATAAAACGAAAAAAGAAATCAAAAACATGCCTACACGCATTTTTGTTGTTGTCCGCCATTGCGAATGTTCCGGTTAACTGCCGGAAGGCCGCTCGCAAGGGCGTCGAATTTTTTTTGCAAGTAAGCTTAAATAATTACCTTCCATGGGAAATTTATCAAAAGCAACTATCTGTCTTAGCTTTTTTTTATCACCATCCGAAAAATGTCAGTTTTTTCTAATGCAAACGTTAACACTTTCTATATACCAGTAAGGTCAAGGCACTGTTAGACAAAGGTGTAGAACTAGTCAAGAGTGACAATTTCGTCATGTAACATATTCAGAAATTCCGTTTCTGAAACAAGTTGTTGGGGCCATTTCCGTTTCTGAAACAAGTTGTCAGTAAACGCACGGTCTACGAAGGCGGAGGCGGTGGGTTCGATTCCCGACAAGTCTAGGAATTTTTCGGGTTGGAAAATTTGTTGACTTCCCTGAGGATAGAGTATAATTTCGCTTGCCACACAATATTCAGATTCATGCATTTGAGTTGGCTAAGCAAGCTTTCTTAATAAATTAATAAATTAATTACTGTGGAAGTGCGCTTAGAACACTAAGTTGAGAAGCATGAAAAGCTAGTTTAATGGGAAAAAAAAAACCATGGAGAAGAAAAAACAGGTTCTCGGCGAATTTATCGAAATTAAACGAAATGACCATTTGCAACACTTATCGATCTTAGTAATTTTAGTTGTTTTGTTTTTGCACCGATAGTTCAGTATGGTGAATATCGGGTGAAAAAGGGAAATACCCATGTTTGAGCGTCAACTTTGGCGACAGCTGTAGTCCAAACCACTTAATGGAAACAGTTCAAATTTTGTTTCACATTTATCTCTGTACTGTTTTAAGCCATGGAGATATGTTTAATATACTACCTAAATTTACGGATTTTTGAAATTGGTATGTCCAAAAATGCCTTTTTGGTGGACAAAACAGTTTTAAATGTAGTTTTATGTACAAAGCCGGGAGGAGTGATATACAGCTGGAATTAAACTGAAATTGCTACTTGGGGCGAGTGTGATGGTTGAAAAATCATATTTGATCACCTTTGTCACCCTCCCCATTGCTGCTCAATCCCAGGCAATTGCTCAATTCCAGGCAATGAGATAGCGGACTCGTTTGTAAAGGTATGCGCACAGGAAGGCGATTTGAAAACGGCTTTGATGACATCGATCATGCAATCTAGTAATGTAGGAACAATGACCAGAACACAACATTTGAATACCCTGGAGGTTAAGGAACACAACATTTTGTTAGTATTGGAGATATGTTGGGATCTAGTGATTGTTTTATGCTTTATTATCGTTACATTCAGCCTTCTGGGCTGCCTCGTCCCACCGAGGCATCGAGCCCATCAACACAATACTGTAATTCTCTTCCGAAGCAAGACGTGATCAGAGATTGCCAGAGATCCCAACTGGAATTGATACCAGACCTACTGGAGCGAGAGGTAATCACCCTTACCACTACACCACTGGCAGGTACCACAACCTGCCGAACACAAAAAGTGAGCCATGGTGATATCGCACAAGATGTTATCGATCGAGTGCTGACGACAACTCTATGATGAGACTACAGAACTTCATTCCCTTGTTCCCATAAAATGCCACCTCGTCACCTTAACCTCGTGTAAGGCGCGAAGAAACGGTTCAAGTCTTACTAAAAGTACACAGATAAAAAGGATAATTGAATTTTCTGCGTTATCTAATGCACGTGACGAGAAAACTAGATTTGGCTTAAAGTAATGAAATATTTCTTGTAAATTTAAGCCTGAATCTAGTATGTTGTATAAAACATTGCAAACATTGTTGTATGGTGCATTAAAGATTGCAAACAATTTCATTGTTCACGCCTTCGCCTCCTTTGGCTTGGAATTAAACGAGGAGAAATTTTACGCGCCTGTTGAAATTATAATTTTTTTATTTATTTTTTTCCGTCGGCCTATTTCCTCACATGGTGACAATCACCGACGCCAGGGAGACGACTCCACCACCTGGACCCTACCTAACGACTCATGACTACGAGGCGGGACCAACGGCTTTACTTCCCTTCCGAAGGAAGACGTGATCAGATTATTTCGCCTCAGAAAAACCAACGATGTCGACTGGGATTGAACCCAGACCCACTGGTGTGCAAAGTATCAGTCACGCCTACCACTACACCACGCCGGATGCTCAAATTAATTATTTTTTCACCTGTGTAGTATAAAGCCAGTCATGTTATCAATCATGTTATCGCGTTCGTAAAGCTAACACAATTGAGTGTCTCAAATAAATAAACTTGATAAAATAAATCATTGTAGGGTACAGTTGTTCATAACGCACCAATTGACTTCTTTGGCGATTTTCATGTTACACAGAAAAAAATAAGGAATTTTATCAAACGCATAAAATTTCCTCCCATTTGATTTTAAGCCAAAGGAAGCACAATAGTAGACAACGAAATTGTTTGCAATCTTTCATACGCCATACAACAATGTGTGCAATCTTCCATACATTAGGCTAGATTCAGGCGCTAACTAAAATTTAAAAGAAATATCCCATTAATTTCTGCCTAATCTAGCATTCCCTTTATGTGCATTAAATAACGCAGAAAATTAAATGTTTCTTTTAAACTGTGTATTTTATCATGTAGTTCTACTGGTGTGTCATTCGAACTGCCATTACTTCATGGGAAATCATAGTAATTGTTGGGGTGGGTTTCTTGGGATTGCGCTCTATATTCTCCCTATATACTCTTAAAGAGTCTGGACGTTTCAAGTTTAAGGAGAAACCTTGGTCCAAATGATAAAGTGTATTCTAATTCTCCAGATCAATGAGTTCGTGATTAATTTTACATATCCAAGAAATAGGCATTAGAAGAGCCTAAGTGTTATCGAGTTTTAATAACTTTCAACCCAAATTAACCCAATCTAGTAAGATAGCCGTTGAAGTTTCCAAACGTGCTCTACTTGTAGAATAACAAAAAAAGAAAAGAAAATTGCAACCACCTCGACAGTTTCACAAATTGTTATGTTACTTGGTTTAAAATGTGTCCACGATGAAATTGCCACACTATGAAATTGCTCTAACTTTTTAACCGTTGGGTAGAATTTAATGAAAATTTGGGTGGATTTAGTTCATAGTGCATTATTTACAAGTTACATAGTACATAGTGCATTACTGCAAGTTTTAAAGTCCTGTGATCAAAACTCGCGGAAATGGAGTCGACAGAACAGCTCGTGCGTGATAAAATCTTGCGCATTCATCACGAGAACAAGGATCTCTCGCATCGTTCCATCGCTAAAACGTTGGGAATCGCGAATTCCACGGTGTCGCGAGTGATTAAGCGGTTCAAGGAACAGTTGACCACCGATCGGAAGCCCAGAAGTGAAGGAAAAAGTATTCCGTACAGCACCAAAAATCACAACCGCGTAGTTGGGGCCTTCAACCGAAATCCGAATGCCTCCGTCTGGGATTTTGCTAAGAAGCTGCACCTAAGCCGAAGTTTTGTCCAGAAGGCCAAAACTTCGAACGGGCTTCGAACGTTCAAGGTACAAAAGGCCCCTAATCGCGACGAGAAGCAGAACAAGTCCGCCAAAACCCGTGCCAGGAAGTTGTACCTCAACATGCTGACGAAAGTTGAATGCTGCATCATGGACGACGAAACATATGTGAAGGCCGACTTCAAACAGATCCCCGGCAACCTGTTTTTCACGGCCAAGGATAAGTTCAGCGTTTCGGAGCATGTCCGCACTCAGAAGATGTTCAAATTTGCGAAGAAATTCCTGGTTTGGCAAGCTCCTGACGGCCCACAACGTCCCTACTCCAAGGACGTGCTGAAGTGGTATGCGGACAATAAGGTCAATTTCGTGCCGAAAATGTTCAACCCTCCCAACACTCCGGAGCTCCGCCCCATCGAGAAGTACTGGGCGATTATGAAGCAGCACCTTCTAAAACGACCTAAGGTAGTGAAGACAGTCGAGGAACTGAAGAGATTATGGGTTTACATACAAAAAACGGTTGATTCACAGGTTGTGCAGAATCTTATGGCCGGGATTTAGGAAAAGGTGCGGGCATTTGCGTATGGACTGTAAATAAAATACGAGTAAAATGGTAAAATGAAGTTTATTAGTTATTTCTCAATCCCTGAAAATTTGATGGCAATCGGATGAAAACTCGAATTTTGCGAATCAATTTTGTGTGTGGCAATTTCATCGTAGACACTCTTTATGCTTCAAAATAAAGGCCCTACGAAAGGGCATACTTTAGATCGATTCAAGAAACATTTGGTTGATATTTGGGACCAAATTTCTTAAGAAATCGTGCGCGCCTGCTGCAATGGGGTTGCAAAGCGTTTGCGCAAAGTTATCAAGGAAAAAAGCGAGAGATGCGAATTTCTATAACACGTATCTTTCAAATGAAAATTAAATGCTATGATTTGTTTGATTTATTTTGCTGTAATCCCATTTTGTTTTAGTGACACTTATTGTGAGACACCCTGTAAAACCAAAAGAAACTGTAAACTTCTTTCCATAAAAAAAACAAGAATAACTGCCATGGGACTGCCATGAAAACAACGGCAGAACAGCTCATGTATGCATGGAAAAACTTCTGGAGTACACCTAATTTTCAAGAAAACTGTAATGTTTACTTAAAATAGGTACTACCAAGTAAAAAGTCTTATTTTTATTTATAAAAGAAAGAAAATCCCCGATAAATGAACGGTTAAGATTTTTTACCGATTACATGATTTTATCTAAAGAACAGAAGAAGTTGTAAGAACGAGAACAGAATTAAAAATTAAGGATCCTCCCTTAGCTCAGTTGGTAGAGGCGCGGCTTCAAAGCAAAACCATGCTGGGAGGTGGCTGGGTTCGAATCCCGGTCTGGTCTAGGAATTTTTCGTTAAGTAAAATTTCTTGACTCTCTGGGCATAGCCCAAGTAACACCAAAAACATCTTTTTGGTCAGTTATCTTGAAATTATGTTATACGGGAGTATTAAGGATGGAATGAAAAACATCTTGTTTATCTTAAGTCACTCATGTATTTTTCTAGAACATATGACTTAATTTTAGACTCAAATATGATCAAAACAGCGTAATTAACCGATCTTTTTATAACATCTTTTAGGTCGCGTAAGAAATTTTAAAGATGCACTGTATAACATGCTTTTGCTCAGACGATGTCTTATCTAGGTAGTTTATAGCATCACAAAAACCAATAGGTTATAATCAAGCTATTGAAAAGTAAAACTAAACGCAGAAATTTATGAACACAACAATTCAATTCAACAAGTGTCAAACTAGCAGATGTCAACACAGATCGATTTTGACAGTAATGTTTGTTATGAATATGATGAATATGTTTATGAATTCCCATTACTTTTTATAATTTTTTCATGTTGTTTTAAAAATAATTTCAATCGACAGTGTAGACCATGTGTCTAATCCACCATGCCGATTTTTGATGATTCCAACAGAGATGCTGCAAACTTGTCATATATAAGAGAATGTTCTATTATTTTTTTTTTTATCTGTAGAACGGCGCATAGATTATGCAAGAGTATATCCAAAAGTTGCACCATAAAAGCTGCCTCGCATATGATATTTTGTTAAACTTTGTGGGCATTAACATTCTTTAGATTTCTGATATTTATTAAAGAAAAACAATCATAACAATCTTAACAATATTTGTTAACTTCTGTTCGTTTGACATTCCTCAAACTAGCATGTCATGTTCATGCATTTCTACAATTGTTTTTACTTTTATAACCTATTTGTTATTATGATGCTAGAATTTACCAAGATAAGACATCATCATGTTGATAGCATGTTATTCAAAGCATCTTGAAAACTAATTATTAGTTCTAAATCTGTATCTAAAAACTTCTTGTGTGGCCTTAAAGATGTTTCAAATAGATCGTTTTATTGCGCTGTTTCGGTCGTATAGGATACCAAAAATATGTTTTGTGTACTAGAAAAATACATGAGATCATGTATTAAAAGTGTATTTTTGATCATTACATAACAAGTTTTGTTTCTTGGGAGGGTATGATTGAACTTGCCACACAATTATACTAATGCAAAAAAGGAACCTGGCATCGAAAGCTCTTAATTAATAACTGTGAAAGTGCTTTTAGAACACTCAGTTGAGAGCAAGTTATTGCGAAATAAGCTTGAAATTGAATAGCAATAAGCTTGAAATGCTAAGAAAGAACATTAGAATTATAAATAGGATACTTAACTTTTGAATTCTGATTACTAATAAAAAGTAATATATTTATAGAAAGCAATTCAAGAAATCTATTACTTATTCTGAATCAAGGAATCAGTGAGCCACATACTCCACATCCTCTTACTCCATTACAATCCGGCGGGCACTTTTATCGAAAAAAAACTCCTTCACTTTTTCCTTCCTTTCACAATAATTTGAATACACAGTTTCAAGCCAATTGCAGAAAGAAAACAGCTGTTTTTAAAACACACCTGATTCAACAATTTTTGGCTGTTATAAATGGCGTCATGCAGCATTCAGCATGTACAGTTGAAAACACCTACAGCTGTCTTCACGACCACAACAACTATTATTCTAGGCTTATGTTTGATCAAATATTCAAGGTTCTATTGGATCCACATTTTAGTAGATGCTTGCCGATCACATCCCAGAGGAGATCTATACCTTCAATCATCATATCATCCCGAAGTTTGAAGCCATGGGCAAAACAACTTCCATGATTTCGATTTTCGGTTAAACCAATATTGAATCATAGCAATAAAGTAGATAACTATGTCCCATAGCTTTGCTTTCAATGTCAACACATTACCATTTTTAATTAAACCTCTTGAAGTCACCCGTGCTCGACAAGCCCAATTCAAGTCATGCTCTACTTTTTTTCTTTTTTTTTGACGATTAAACCGTTGCGCAATAGACAGATGAAGCCCAATTTCGAGAAAACAGAAACTTATTCATTAGTCATCGTGACGGCGTGGTTCAGCTATCTCATTCGGCACTCCGATTTCCTTCGAAAGCATGTTAGTTTCCCGATCACACTGGATACTTTTCAAAGCCCTTAGTCACTCGAACACCGTCACACCACACCGCACACCTCTCGCGATGTTGATCGTTGTTGCTGCTGTTCGTGTACAGGTTGATGGCTACGCATTTATTGCAGTCGACCTAGGCGTTCTACATTCTCGCTGAAAAACCACCTAAGTCGTAACTAGTATATGTTGAGATTCGCAGTGCGATTGCTTGAGAGAAAAAAATGTGGTTCTGATACTGATTTGGAAAGTGACTCGAAGATAAGTTGTAATAGTATTAAACTTGCAAGCAAGGTAATCCACAATTTGTTCGTTCAGGGTCATGTGGTTGGATTCTGGTTTTTAAGGTAGCACGATATCATTCCCTAAACGCGCGAGTTTGGCAATCATAGACTGACGTGTCACATGCGATGTACGAGTTAAACCATTAAATGACATTTTTTTTATTGCACGATAATTACGGTTTTCGGTCCAAAGCTAAGGCACATTAATTGTTGCCAAATATTTTCTACTGAAGTATCACTTGGCTATTTTTCGATTGGCTACATTTAAAATACTCACTGGCGACGAGCACAAATCCTTGATTCTCTGTTCCGGCATTGTATTCTTCTTCTCGCGCACCAAAAGAATGACTTCTTTCACTTCACTCGTTCTGTTGGGAAGAAATGTCCATAGGAAAGAAAAACAATTATAGAATCGATTTTTAACACTGCAAACTTTTCCAACTATTCTTATTCCATCACATTCGAAAACTTCTGGCACACACTCGCAAACAGTTTTCTCTCTTACCGTAGCAGCTTTTCAACCACGATTTTCCCGATGAATCCGGTACCACCGGTTACAAACACGACCTTATCACGATAGAATGCACTAATGTTCGACATCTTGACACTATTTTCCAATACGTTCTCTATTCTAAGAAACACCTGACTGTCGCACAACTTCGCTCACAACTTATGGTATGTTCAAAGCCCTACGAGCCACCCAAGATCCGTCTCGGTTGAGGTTCAACACGATTCTGAACCACTCGAGTTGAAATTGTTGATCCACCGAGTCCACTAACCCCTTGGTCCTTGATGGCAGGTAGCAAATAGTATATGTCACTCACGAAAGCAAAATCAAATCAAAACACCGATAGACGGGCGGGGAACCGGGAGGCAATGATCCGACGATACTGACACGCACACGCACGGGGCTCGCTTCGAGAGTCGCGCACGGCTAAACGACACGACGGTTGACCAACGAGTAAAAGTGTACCCCAGGCACGATGCCACATTTATTCGCAAACCTCTGAATCTCTACGAAGTTCGTTGAAGGTGCGGAACAAAGTGCGCGCGATATTGATGTAGGCTCTCTTAAACTCGTGCTTCCAGATGCCCAGGTGGTGATCGTCTAGTGATCGTATCAACTGGCGCGGTGAGGTTCACCGCTGCAACCGCACGAGAGTGCTATACATATTTAAATGCGCTTCAATATTGCTGGATAAAGCAGTGATAGCAGAAACATAGCAAGGTATTTTTTCTAAATTGGGAATTAACCAATATTGTTATTAACAACGTAGTGCGTTAGCTGACTCATTGCTCTAATGGGGGTTTTTCAGATTAGGAGCATTTGAAGCTCCCGCATAGCAATCAATCAGCTCACGCGCTGCGGCGATACTTAGCATAATCCGGGGTGGATTGAATTAGTTTCGGGTACTTTCGGGCGACAACGATCAGTTTTCTTCGATTAATGCTTCTATTTTCGGAAAAGGTAGTTGCGTAATGATAATTAATGGTTGAAATCAAATACAGCGAAAAAACTCATCAAACCGTACACTCGAATGAGATAACAAACGCCATTGTGATTCTTCTTCTTATAACTGGTTTTGGTGCTCTTTTTAATGAGCTTTCGTGGCTTAGTTGCTCTCAACATAGTTTTCTAGAAGCACTTCCAGAGTTATAACATGACATCTAACAATAGATTTTGCAAAAATAAACTTGGATTACAGCAAAACAAATGTATGATGTATGATGTTTGATATTTACTACCACTCATTGTATGGTGATGATGATGATCATGGGATACTACCATCTATTGTAGCAAGGTAACTTTCCATAGCAGTGGAATAATCTGAAAAACGATTTGATCATGATTCTATTGTTATTTGGTATCATCAAGCTCCTGTATGAAGATCCGAAAACGTTTGGGTGGGCCCGTAAGCAGTTACACTTACGCGAAACCCGCGAATACAGGGAAGAGAATCTCCTTCCAAAAGCAAGTTCACAGAAAGTTGACAGAATAAACCCAACAGATGGGGTCAAAGAGCCCGCCCTCGTTCCGCGAAATGTTAACAATAGGGAAGAGGCAGTCCCATGCTCCCTATACAAATCGTTTCACTAGGGTGCCCTGATGGTCCTACCCTTTCCCCGTTATAGAGTATGTGTCCCTTAACTCAGCCTATTATGCAATGATCGATTACATTTTTCATTTTAACTCATAAAGTGTTTAAGCTGTAAGCGAGATTCAACTAGTTAGACACTTGCAAAGATAAGTTTGATAAGACATTTGGTATTTGGAAAAGTTACACAACTCTTTTTATAAAGTCAGAAACATTCGAGGGATATGGATTTTATGTCGGTCAATAGGCATCAAATTGGGTCTATTCATGGATGCAACTTCGTCCCATTCGATGGATTTATTACAAAATGCAGTGTTTGTACGGGGTTTTTTGCTAGTTTTATGAATTAAGGCATTGCTAGCTGTATTTGATTTACTTAATACAACATTTCACAAAACAAACTCAAGTAAAATTGCCTCGAAACACTTAAGTGATGTTCATTTATGATTTATCAGCCATTCAATAATAAAAACATTATAATTCACTATACAATGATTTTGTTCCCACGGTTTGTGTTTAAATGAGCCACTTGAAAGTAAACAACTTCAAATTAATACATTTCAACTTGAAATTTTACCAATAACAACCTTTTTACTACGTTATTGATACAACAGGCCATAGTTGGGAACATACAAAAATATATGTCCTCAACATTGGGTCTACGATTTTCTTGTAAAATCGTTGTTATTTTAGCAATGTGAACAGTAAGTTTGTATCGTACATTTATTTTCTGCACATTCAGACTGCATTGCTTGCAATATCGATTCAAATAATCCTAATTTAGATCACTTGAAGATCGTGTAGATCATCTGTTCAGCATAACCAGTGAAATCATGATGCTCCAAAAGGGCAAGAAATCGAAAATTACGTGAAAGTGAACATCTATAAGTTGATTAATATTGTCTCAATTGCTTTGGATTACATCGGTCATTCTAATAGCAACATGATTATGTTGATTATCGCTAAATTAATGATACATTTGGTACATAGGCCGAATGAAGGAGCTAGGCTAACGTTACATCCCCTTAACCTATGATAGGTCATGGATATTTAGTATATGTTGTAGTGGTCATTGCGTTAGAAAATTTGGCTGAATGTAAAATTGGTTAGGGTTTATACCGTTTTTTACTTATTGTTCTGTGATGTCTCGATTTCGAGAATGGAATTTCGACTACATGACATTGCTCCCGGTCATAAGATAGGGAAGACATAATAAGAGCATTCAAAAGCACACGATTTTACATTTTGGTTCTTTAAAAATTTCCTTGGAATGTGTTTTTCAACCATCGCTATAAAAACAAATTGAGATGCATTGCTATTCCAACCGATGAAACTATAATTTTCAATCAACGTGTAAAATTATAGCAACATAGGCAAAAAAGAAATTGTTAACCGCCGGTTCAAGTAAACGTTTCAGTCTAGCTGTTTTGATTGCACTGTCTCCGTCAGTTTCTAAAGATGTCAAGCAAAATTGTTTGTAAGTTTTGTGCCGCAATTTTCTGTGATTTGGAAAGATTCATTATTCATATGCGAGTACATAAGTGCCAAAAATCATTTGAGTGTGCCATCCCGGACTGTGAATTAAGATTCAAAACCCTCGAATCTTTCAAGAAACATCTTCGTCAGAGGCACCTTAAAGTGAAAACTGAACGTTTATTTCGCTGTTCAGTTTTGATGTGCAATTGTGTTGTAGATAGCGTTAAACTGATGGTCAAGCATATGGGTAGGCATCTGAATACAGGACAACCCGTTTTCTGCCCATTCGGGTGTCAAACCAAAAAACCATTTGTAACTGTGAATAGTATGCGTATTCACAATATGTATTTTCATCGAAATGGAAACGTCCGTATGAATTGCAGTGAAAATAAATCACATGATAATATCGATGTTCTACCTGAGCTACCTGACATGGAGGAAACAGATGGATTAAACGACCCTGCGGAACCGTTATCTACGAATGACAAGTTTGCAGGAAGCAGCGAAGCCATAGTGAAAATTTTTGGAAACCTGTTTCTCAAGCTTTATCGAGGAATCACGTTACAGAAACAGCCATTCAGGAAGTGGTTACAGCATTGGGGGAAGCTGTTGCTGTCCAAAATAGTTATTTCAGAAATGTCTGTGTACCATTGATAAATAAGATCCAAGACGGTGTGGACAGTGACACTTCTGTGGCAGGATTGATACAAAACTTGTTCAGCATTAACATATTTGAAACCATGTTCGGATCTACTGGAATATTCCGGTCGCCGTATATGCGCAAAAAATATTATCAGGAACATTACAGCTTTGTACCATCAATCCAAATTTCGCTTCAAAAAGACAACGAACACAAAGATGGATTCTACCATTATGTACCTATATTGGAAACCTTGACTGTCATGCTCAATGTGTCTCAAATTTATAATGCAGTATTTCGTAAGAAGCTCAAAGTCCCAGGATATCTGACAGACTTTGACGATGGCCTTAAGTTTAAAACCAGTTCATTTTATACTGAAAAAACACTAAGCATTTTCCTTTATCAAGACGCCGCTGAAGTAGTTGTCAACGCTATTGGTAACGCCACTGGGCGATACAAACTATTATGCGTATATATGGTCATAGGAAACCTCGATCCATATTTGCGGTGCAAGCCTGAAAATGTACAACTTGTTTTGTTGTGCAAAAATAAAGATTTTGCTTACTTTGGTGGCAATTCTATATTTCGAAGACTTGTTGAAGACATCAAGATTTTAGAAGAAGATGGAATTGTTGTACACGGTGGAGGATTTCCTGAGAAGATTAGAGGATCAATATTCACTACCATGAATGACAATTTGGGTGCACACCAAATAGGAGGTCTGGTGGAGAACTTTTCAACAAGTTTTCACTTCTGTCGAACCTGTTATATTGATCATCAGTCATTTAAAAACGATTGTTTGTATAAGGCAGAAATAAGGACACCTGAGACTCACATGGTTGATCTTCAGATGATCACAGCCAATCCAAATTGTATCCCTTTCCGAGGAGTGAAAGCAGGGTGTATTTTTAATGAACTACAACACTTCCAAATGTTTGATCTCGGTGCGGCACCGTGTGTAGCTCACGATCTATTTGAAGGATGGATTAACAATGATATTTTCCTGATCTTCAAACGCATCTCTAAAGAGCAAAACATATCAGCTCTGTATATTCAAGGAAAACTGAATGAAGTTTTCCAAGCGTTGAAGCTAAATACGAAAATAACAATCGATTATAACAGAAAATCCAAGAACATCAAAGCAAAGGCTTGTGAGCTTTGGCACATAGTGCAAGTCCTTCCCTTCGTGTTTCTGAACAAACATATCGACTACGATAATCCGTCTATGAAAATGATGATGCTGATTAAAAATATAACGGATATAGTTACTTCACCTGTCGTGTCAGAAACTCAAATCCATCTACTGCGATCATTAATAACGGAATACATGGAACTTAGGAAAAGTCACTTTGATACTCCACTCAGACCAAAACATCATTTTACTACGCACTACCCTTGGATCATATCGTGGCTTGGACCTCTTATGTCTTTTGCACTTTATTTTGTGAGAGAAAACATTGTTTTTTCAAACGAGCTCTCCGTAGTACTTTAAATTTTAAAAACGTTGTTAAGTTCTGCGCTGAGCAGCATCAATTATACCAAGCTCTTCTGACACAGGAAAATGTGCGCTTTGAAAGACATTTTGTGGTTTCCAAATATATTGAAGCGTATGTAGATCTCCCTGACTCACTGCAAATAGAACTAAATACATATAATCTACTAAGCGAAGAAGCCCTGTATGCTGAAGAAGCATCATACTGTGGGTACTTTTATCGGAAAAACGATTACCTGTTTCTCGAGCACGACGAGTATGGAGAACAATTTTATGTGCTTCAAATTCAGCTTCTGGTGTTCAACAAAATCAACGAACAAATTGTAGTCTTTGGATCGAAGTGTCCCGTTGTTCATATTTCTGAGAAAGGAATCATGCAAGTCATTTCAGAGCCGCAAACAGCTATTTCAAAAAATCTAACAGATTTTATTGATCGAGCTCCTTTGAAAACGTTCAGTGTAAATAATAATCTATACTTGTTTATTCAGCATGCGATCCCTTTAATATGAATAAAGCCTAGATTTGAAGAAGAAAAAATAACGAAAAAATGGCAGAAAAGATAAAAATATATAAAGTTTGCGATGCATACCGACAAAATCGGTTGGCTTTGCCAGCTTTTTCAACCATCACCAGTCTGCTAGAACAAGGTCAGTATGATGATTACTATTCTAGTGACTACATTTTAAATGTTTGATTATCATGCTTAAAATAATCGATTTATCTTCATTTTTTAGCATCAACCGTATTTGGGAAAAAATTAGACAGTGTGTATACCGAAGCTGATGGATGCAGGATAATGACCAATCTAGCGTTGACCGCATTTGAAACCCAACTTTTGATGTTGTCTGCAGAGGATGAAGCGTGGACACCAAACTTATTATCGTCCACGAATCATAAATCAGTTTTTGAAGCCACAGGTATGTAAAAATTCAATTTCATATTTCATGGCGATGATTTGAATCCTTTAAATTTTGATAACGTCAGATTCACGCTTGTATGTAACTAAAAATGTAAAGAATTTTTATATTCATAACATTCCCGTAGAGATGAGAAATTTGGGACTGTTATAGCGGGATAGCAGATATAAATGTATCACAATAAATATTATGCCATAGCTCACAGAATCCCAATGGAATTGTATTTGCTTGGCATCAACGCCAATAGTTAGGTGGCTAAAAGTAAACTGGTTTATACCTTAATATTGGGTTGCTTTTGTGTCAAAAGCTGTTGAGGGACTGCTTCTTCTCAAACTTTTTCAAAATTCACATAAATATAGCACATAAGGCTTGCATATGATTTCACTTCCTAGAATTTGCTACGCCCAATATGTTAGTTGATTTAGTCTTGAAAGATGAATAAAAGGAACGCATTATTTTAACGTTTATTGTATTTGCGGAAGACAAAAAAGAGACTTCAGTATTATGATACCTACTATGTTCGAGATGTCATTGCTCCCGTTTCAGAATATCTATACTATTGTAATCCAGGGCCATTTAGTTCGTTTTCTCCATGGCAAATAAACTTTTCTTTTCAATTCCCTGCAAAGATTTAAAGTCAAAATAGTTGACCATGCTCAATGTTTGAAATTTTGCACAATCGAAGAAATTACCACATCTTATACGAAAATTATTAAGCCGTTTTTGGTTTCAGTTGCATTCGATAGAATCACTGTTTTTTACTATTTTGGCCATATCAAGTTGAACAATACATTAGGTCCTAAGTAACTTTGGAAGACGCTCTTCGTCGACTTTCTCTTAGCGTTCCTACACAGAAAAAATTCTTGTAGTAAAAATTAACATTTTACCCGACTATGCCTATCTTTAAAACTACAATGAAATTTCAGTCAAATTTACTACGTTTATGGTAAAATCTTCAACATTTATGGTCGATCTAATCGCAGGCATGGTAAAATCAAACGCATTTATAGTCAGCTGAAAATTGTTGGTGTTTGCGCTTAATTTAACCCTCGAAATGGTAGTTTCTACAGCGGTTTTTTTTGCGTATATGGCTATTTAAAAACATCAAGCTGAACAATGCATTAGGTACTAAGTAACATTGAGAGATTTTCTTCGTCGATTTTATCTTTCATTAATAGTTTGTCTATTAAACGATATGCTGATATTTTTGGCGTATTGGATCCTTAAAAACACTTTATATTATTGTACTGTAAGTTGAAAATATTTAAACATGTTTTTACATAGCAGGAACGCAAAAAGATAGTCGACGCAGAGTGTCTCCCAATGTTTCTTAGAACCTAATACATTGTTCAGCTTAAAATGTTTAAGGATCGTTTAATAGACAAATTATTAACGAAAGAGAAAATCGACGAAGTGAATCTCTCAATATTACTTACGGCCTAATGCATTGTTCAGCTTGATATAACATCTCGTCAACAGAGCCACATGTCGACCCACGTAACGCAGAGCCCACGGTTAATACTATGGCACTAAAAGTAAAAAAAAATACTGCTTAGATTTCTCGCGTAACTATTGAAATGGAAATTTTGGTCTATCATTGCTAAACAAATGAATTCATGGCTGTGATACAGCTTATGTCGAGTGAAGACGTTTCTAGCTTGAACATTGAACAAACTTTTTTATTGAAAATGCTTTTGCAGCCGTGTTTTCATAAAGAAGGAAGCTCAAGAAGGAGAGGCCCTCTAATGTCAAGCGAGAATTAACCCTTTCCAAAAAGTGTGTCGAAGCTGCAAGAAGCAGTGATTTTTTGTGTTTATTATGTTGGGACGATTGTATTGTTCAGATTCGATATCAAGAAAATGAATAATCCAATATACATAATATGTTCATAAAGTCATTTAAGCTTAGTGACGTTTAACGCATGCACATTATCGTATCTTTCGTCGTGTAAAAATTGTTTGTTTTTCTACACAACCTAAAAGTTGGCTTACGATTTTTAATCTTATTGACAGCTGTTTGTTATGTTTTAGTCCAAAACGCACTACCACATTTCCAGAAGGCACACCACCACACCCAGACGTGAGAAGCTTAATGTTAAACAACAAGCGTCTGCCTTTCATGATGCATTCATAGTTTTGCGTTCGATTTAAACGTAAATATTAATGAGAGTGTGTTTCTTGTTACAACTAAATTCAAAGTTTATAGCAAAAGTTGGTTCTTAGTTTGGGTCTCGTTATTTATTTACATAATATACTATGTAGCGATAATATATATAATAAGCTTGTAATTAACATTGCAGAAGGTGGTGTGGGGCACTGGAAGTATTTTTGAATAAATGCATTTACATTTGCTAAACACGCCCTCCTTACTTCTTTATGGTCTTTGTATAGTACTGAAATGTCATTTAAAGAATTCATTTCAACTGATTCAAAAATCGAAACAAATGTTAATATGTCAACACAGACAAATAGACATAACTCTTGCAGTTTCTTCAACGATTACGCCTTAAACAGCCAATTCAAATGTTTCTTAGTTGGTAGTATCGCCACAGATGGCGCACATAGTTGATTCCCTTACGTTTGACGTTAGCACACTACCCTCATCTGTTCAGCTTTATCAACCATCGATGATTTGTATTGCAAAATTTTCAATGTGTTATGTCTGTTTGTCTGTGATATAA
This sequence comes from Aedes japonicus, assembly GCA_034211315.2. Classification (NCBI taxonomy): domain Eukaryota; kingdom Metazoa; phylum Arthropoda; class Insecta; order Diptera; family Culicidae; genus Aedes; species Aedes japonicus. The sequence goes on along the minus strand of JASCZW010005787.1, from coordinate 2,003 downwards.
ATGATAATAAATAATAGGAGATGGGTTGCCAAAAAAATATAAACATTATAACATTAAAATCTGGCTATAAAAATACTTTTGTGTATTCTTAAAATCTAATAATTTTTTTTTTTTTTGAATAAAATATCCATTTAAAATTATTAGTTCTAAACTTTTTAGTTTAATATGATAAACTGTACATAAGTTTTTATTTATTCTTTGCAATTTATTTTTTATTCTAATAAAAATCATTCCTTGAATTTACCATTTCCTGATAACTGATAACACTTCATTAATCATTCAATGAGAATTGGTAGATTCAAGGAGAGATTTATGGGAAAACGGTACACCAAATATTTTTCGAGATGTTGTGATGGTTGCAGAAATACAAAAAAATGCCTCATGGCTTTTTCATGTTGCCATTTCGATTTTTTGGAAGGCATAGATCTAAGAAACTTGGCAAGTGAAATTTATGCAGCTTCTTAAATTTATGCCTTTAAAAATTCGAGTGGCACTGCAGATCAGCCATAATGGCGGCAATTACAGTATTCAAGCAACCTTCACCTAAGCAACCAAATTGCAGGTGGCGTTCAATGTTAACACATTTTCGTATCTGAAAAATCCGCTTCAATGATACTATTAAAATTTGATTATCATTGTTCCTGGTACTATTCCTGGTAATAGTGGTAAAATTTTAACTATCACATTATAAACATTATTAATTAACAATCCTTCAGTGCAAGTGTTCACATTTTTTTCATAGGTCCTTTTCATATGTTAATCATTAGCTTCTCAGCGGATATTAGTAAATGAGACTATTTTTTTATAACTATGTATTTAATTTTGTAAACAAACAGGTGAACAATAATTCAAACCTAAGTTTTCGAAACTCTTCACAATTCTTCGCACACTAGCACCACCATCATAAAAGAGGCGCATTGTTAACTTTATGATGATGATGTTTTTATCTGTGTCAGTGCAAAAAGTTTCAGAAAATTTTCGATTGAATCTTTGGTTACCTCTTTTTTTAAAGAAAAATATATGTTATTTTTAATAAGTTGTCGAGAAATGCCCGAGAAAATCAAAGGAACTGGGTAATCTTTTTTGCGGGAGTAATAATATCAGTAAAAAAGTATCCATCAATGGGTAAAATATTTCTGCCGTGTATTGTACTACATATATCAAGGCAAACATTACAAAAGGTTCAAAATAACGTTTACTGATTTTCTTTGTCGACTTTCCCCATTAGGCTCTTTTGATGTTTAATCACCTTTCCCTTTGTGACACATGCAGAGGAATGATGGTTTATTTTCCTCCAAATTATTTTCCTTCTTACTTGCACTCATTTGAGCTAAATGGCGCTGTAGTGTTCGTGCGTTAAACGTCAATAAGCCCAATTCTCGGGTACTTTTTCAAACAGACGTATGTCATTTTGTAAACAAAGAGGGGAAGTAAGATTCAAACGTAAATTTCTCGAAACCCTTAGCACTTTCATGCAAACTTGGGCCACCAACACAGGGAATAACATTGCTTTACATGATTGTGATGCTACTTTATGTGAGGGTACTGAGAATTTCGAGAAATTTACTTTTGAATCTTCCTCTTTGTTTACAAAATGACATACGTCTGTTTGAAAAAGTTTCCGAGAATTGCCATGTTGGAACATTTTCAGCTGTGTTTAGAATACCGTTATTGCTGTTGCTGTTGTTCGGTATCTTTCGTGTCGCTACACGGTTTGATAGTAACGTTTTAATAATAAAAGAATCGATAAAAAAATCGATCAGTGTTAACTACACTCTCGTTTCATTTTACTTAATTTTTTAGTACAATTGTATACTATCTCTTTTTCTCACACGGAATTGTTACTCAATTTTCGTAAAAAGTGGATCTACGCATAAATTGAGTAGATCAACTTTTTAACGGAAATTGAGTAACATTTCCGTGAGAGAAAAAGAGATAGTATACAATTGTAATCAAAAATTGAGTAAAATGAAACTGGCGTGTAAGACCTGATGGATTGTTTG